>ONZA01016762.1:6408-19874 GCA_900322205.1 Kewa caespitosa | reverse complement strand
ATTGTATTTCCTATTGGGTAGAATTATGGGCTTGGAAAAAGATTGGGTTTCCTAATAGGATTAGGAAACTAGGCTTAGAAGAACTCTCCTTTGAGACTCTATATAAGAGAGGTCTCTCCCATATTCAGATGTGTGCTCAAGTGTGTGCTCAAGAACCATGTAGGGAGCCCTTTGAGAGGAGCTCGGGGTCCTTAGGGTGGGTTCGGGTTAGACACCAGGTTGGTGAAGAGAGTTCACCGTGGGGAAACACTAGTATTGGTTGGGTAGGTAGCGTAGGTTAGCTCGTGGAGCTTGGAGTCTTGGAACGCTTGTAACCGTGTAACCTCTTGATAATAGTGGATGTGTTTTGGATCATACCGTCGGTCGCGTGGTTTTTTCCCGTTTGGGTTTTCACGTAAAAATCTCTTGTGTCGTTTGTTCGTTGTTGTTGGTTATTGTTCTTGAACTTGTGCAATTAGCTTCCGCGTGCGTGTATGCCGATATTATCCCCAACAAGTTTCATTAATATCAATCGCATGAACATAGTATATTTTGTTATAAGCTAAGCTGTGTAACAAATGTTTTTTTTTTTCTTCTATTTGATTAATCATTTGCCTTTTCGGGGGGCACCTTTCTATTTGAAAAAGTATTGTGCATAATAGTTTTACAGTGTGATCCGTTAGAATTAGAAACAAATGGGCATCCATATTATTCCCAAAGACACTCCATATCATTCACAAACACACTCGATTGTGTCCTTTTCATTTTATATGAACTTTTGTGATCCAAATCACATCAAAGATTGAATAAAAAGCCCACAATCACTACTAGAAGAACACTTAATTACAACGAGAAATTTCATTGTGACTAGGCCTCTTTTTATAGTAAATAATAATTTACAACGAGTTTCACATCTTGTTGTATCTCGTTGTTATAGGCTTTTTACAACAAGATCTTATTTCTCGTTGTATAACAACGAGAAGCTTTTTGAATTTAAGGTGCACCATATTGATTGATAAAACTAACTCGAACCCAATCGTCCAAACTGAATCACCCGAACCCAAACTCGAAAGTTACCTTAAATTGTCAAGCCCAAAAAGATCAAAACCTAAATCCCCGATGTGAACCGAAAACGACTCGGACTTGGCCAAATAAATGTAGTCAAAATGAACTTTTTAAATCACATCTTCAAAAAAATAAAAAAATTTGCAGACCTAAAGTCACACGAACCAAAATCAACCCGTCACAGTCGTACCTTAACTAAAACTGAGAGACGTAAAATAGTCCCAATAAAATCCAA
The DNA here is from genome assembly GCA_900322205.1 of Kewa caespitosa. Taxonomy (NCBI): domain Eukaryota; kingdom Viridiplantae; phylum Streptophyta; class Magnoliopsida; order Caryophyllales; family Kewaceae; genus Kewa; species Kewa caespitosa. The sequence goes on along the minus strand of ONZA01016762.1, from coordinate 18,595 downwards.
ACTGAATGATAATCGAACCAATTAACCCGTTCCTCAGGTATAAATGAACACCAAGATAGCAATACAGTCGTTTAAAAATTTTACATTACTAACAATGTTTTATGTGTTTTCATTTGGAAGTGTTTTCCACAAATAGTTTCAGTTGTTTTGTTCAACCTATGTTAATATCTTGCATTTGCTTTCTAATTTGCGTTGACCCTGAACTGGTATTAAAATGTGTGTAATAATTGGAAATTATAAGAAATTACTTCATATAAACAACAATTCTTATATGATACACCCGGGTGTATCTTCCTCTAAATGCACCCAACTAAAAAGTTTCAAAAGGAAAATAAAATTGAAAAATACAAGTGGACCTTAAGCTCATTTTGAACTTTAAATATGGAATTTAAGGGGTGGGTATAGGAAATATCATACACCTAAATGTGTAGGATATAATTTGTGATATAAACAAAATCAATTATACATGTTTCTCTTGTGTGGTGTTCGTGTATCTGTGGGAGGATTTGCACGACTTGAGGATCTTTGGTTGAAGTGAGATTGACTTCGCTCCTCTTTGCCTGCAAAATGAGCAAACGTGAATTGCCTCCGGCATAATCCGGGATTGGTCCTCCGATGCTTAAGTCAGTATAGGATTACTGAACAAGAGGTGACAGGCCGGAGTGATAACGCAAGGGAATAGTGCTTGCTCCAAGGTGAACAATACAGTATCTTGCAAAGATTGTTTGTGCATACCTTTCCAGAAAGGCCAAAGGTCCATCATGTAGGTTTCTTGGGGAGTGTGTAGCCAATCAAAGCAAGCCACACGTGCCCTAATAGGGTGGTTGGGCCTCCAAGCACTGTGGGCTATGACCCTTTATTGTAGTTGATCCTGCTAGTTGTCTAATTGACTGAGGAAGACCATCGGCGACCCAAGCATCTCCTGCGAAGCATGTATCACGAGGTGAGGGGTCCGCATGGTGACAGAATTCCACTAATGACAAGGCTGCGAGGTCACACTCTTCGAGGTGGTCACTGCGCTAAATATTTTAGGCATAACATTTGCCCCCCAGGTGGGTCTTAACTTCGCTGTGTCATGGGCGACCTGGAGATTCTGGGCTTAGATCTCGATGCATGGTGAATGATGTGGCACCTTAATCATCATGACATGTGTCGCAATAACTGCAAGGGAGATGAAGAGTTGCCGCTTGGTCTATAAGTACGGCCTTGTTCACGTCACTTTCATCCAATATGAAACATTTCTAAAGAGAGAAAGAGTGTTTCTAGAAAGGGAAGCTCTGCCGAAGTTTCTGACGGCACCTTGCAAGTTCTTCAGCTCGAGTTTTTTCTTCCGGTTCATGTCTTCTATTGTGGTATCAGTAGGTATTCTTTTCTTCTTTATTCTTTAATGTTTCCATGCAATTTCAATTTTTAGGGCTCTTCTTCATAGCAACGTGAGCCCGTACGTAATAAACCCTGTCTGAGCCCTGCCGTGGCTGCTTTTTTAACGTCGATGCTCAAGGGTTTGACCTCATGGGAATAAGTCCGCGAGCGTCTGTACAAACATAGGAACAATCTAAAGCCTACCTAAATGATTTAGAGAACACGACCAAATAAGACCCCTTAGTATATGTACCGTTCCAAGCCATCGAACCCCAGGGTTGGCTGCTTTATGACCTGATGTCTAGGTCATAAACGTCATGTCCTTCTGATTCGAGTGGGGTGACTTTACCACTCCGTCAAACATGCGAGGATAGCGAAAAACCTTATGCCCCAGAAACTTGTGAGGTGGGTCCTCTGCCTCATAATATTGATGAGGTTACCCCGCCGTTCTCAGCGGCTTAGGCTCCAGTTCGATGGCCGATAACAAAGAAGATGGTTACTCGTTTCAAATGAATAGTCCAACGACCGATGAGTCATAAAGGGCCCGCCCCATTACATGACGAGAGCTGTGGCATTAGGAGTGAGGCACCACCTAGCACCCCCAACCCCATATTCATTTTCTCGTCTCCAGGTAAGTATTAGTTCAACTCTTTATTATTTTCAAATTAGGTCCCCAGTGATGGCATCCCTCGTGAACAAGGTCAGGTCATCAGAGCTTGAGTCTACTACAACGTCAAATTTAGTTCAGTCCATCACGAGGCTGCTCCCTCTGGCGAGGTCGAAGAATTCTATGCTAACTTGTTCCGAGATGACGATGTGGTGATCGTGGCCGTTCAGGCCATAGCAAGTGGCCAAGTTCCAAGTACCTCTGATGTGAGGCTAGTGGAAGCGTCCAACTCAAGTCGTGATGGTGATGGTGCTAAGGAGGGGTCGAACGAGGAAAGGCAATGTGAGGAAGATGGGGAAGATGAGGATGAGAAGTTCAAGCTAGTGAACTTTGGTCCCGAGTCATGTTCGATGAACACATTCGCCGTGAGTTCTTGGAATACTTTGGGCAACCTAGAGAATAGGATATCGTCCCAACATGAGAGATGGACTCTATCACAGTTGCGCCATCGTGGTGCATTGTAGTGTACTTGAAGATGGCCAACTTCGGATTCCGAGCCTCACTTCCTAATTTTACGACGTTGCTGCTGAAGAAGCTCGGCCTTGCCCTGGCCCAATTGACCCCAAATAATTGGGCCATGATAACTCATTTTTTATGTGCATGCAAAGTTTAGAGGGTGACGCCCGCCCTAGCGTTATGGTTCAAGGTGTCAGAAAGTGAAAATAGGGGTCCTGACACCAACGAGTTCTTATATATTCTCGAGCGCCCTAACTACGTCGTTGGCCTCTTGAAGGTGAGCTCAATATCCAACTAGAAATATGCGTTCTACTATCTGTGCAAGCTCAATGGGAGATGGGATTTGCCGGAGTGGAATTTTAGGGAAGCTGAGCGGCGTTGTTACCAAAAACAAAACCCGCCTTCCTTTGTCCAAGGCTGATCAGGACGCATTGGCGTTCTCTACGTATTCCAAGAAGTATCCTTCTTGGAAATCTACAAAGCCGGTCAAATTCCCTCACTTCTGGCAGCCTTCCACGAAGTGGTTCTAGAATCAAAGCTTCATGACCGCGATGGGGTTGATCCATGTTGAGGACCCTGGTAATTTACTTTGAAACTTTTTTCACTTCGTGTTAACTTCTTGCTACTTCTTTGTGAACTGACCATTCTTTGTCTTCAGAAGAAGCCAAGGCGGAGTTTATGTCGAAGGGTGTTAAAGGGTTGAATAGAATTGGTGAATCCGACACCGCATGATTTCGCAAAAGGATCCACTGTGACCTCGACTTCAAAGTACCCTTAGCTCAGATGGAGGACCTGGTAAGTGTGTTTTTTGCAATGTCTTTTAGTATTGCTTCATTTGTGACTTTGCTGACTCCTTGATTTCTCAGGACACTCCTGTGATTCCCTTAAGGCTACCCAAGACCACCTCGAAGCTGAAGAAATCCAAGGGTGCCTCCACCTCGGCGCCCCCTTCCATGCCAGCCCTTTCCCCAACAAAGGAAGGCGACTCCTCCAAAAGACCTAGTTGTCTGCTGCTACAACAGAAGCGGCATCGAAAGTCCTCGGGCTTGAATGGGATGCCCCACACTCGCAGTGACAACCTTATCGAGGTGGACCCTCACGGCCATAAGAACAAAAGGTCTAGTGGGGTCGTATCTCCCACCGGGTCAAAGACACGGAGGTCAGGGAAGGAACCACTAGATATGATCGCGCAGGGTTTCCGTGCTGAGCCTTTTTCGGCCAGCCCATTAACCTTGGGGGCAGGCATGCCCTCAACCTGGCCCATCTCCTTTAAGCATAAAGGGGAAAACAGGGCCCCCATGGTGAGTTCTTGCATGAGAAAGACAATGGCGCCGGAGGACTACGACGTCCTGAAGTCAAACTTTTTGTTCGCTCGTCGAGAGCTCTAGATCGCTCATCAGGTAACTATGTTCTTCATTTTTCCATTTGTTGGTCTTTCTGCGCTTTGAAGTTGTTTTACTTCGCACAGAACTACATCCTGGCTGGTCACTTTGGCGATCTACTTGCCTAGAGAGAATTCAGGATCTGAAAGCTGTAGGAGCAAATGAGCGAAATGGATGGGGTTGTTGCCCAAGCTCATGATAAGGTCGAGGCAAAAATTCAGGCGGCGTTGGCTTCATAGAATAATGAGCTCAAGGACGCTAATGAGAGATTAGCATAGATGGAAGCGGAGCTGGCTGTTTCTCGCCGCGACCTCGAAGCTTCTCAAAAGAAGGTGTAAAATTTGGTAGTTATGTCAAGAAGTGGGCTGACGAGATGGTCAAGCTGTCAAGCGACGTGGACGCCCTGTAGAAGAATGCCACCAAGGAGGTTTTTAAGACCAACATGGGTTCTCGGGCTGTCATGTTATGAGTTGTTCTTGCTCGTGCTGGTCCTTCTAAAAAAGAGGAGCTCCAAACGAAGTATGTTGAGCTCTTGGCGACGTTTGGAAGGAGTTCGGCCAGGCGCCATTTGAAGACGAGGGAGAGGCCGCTACAGGAGCTGGTGATGACGATGCTAACGGCCAGGGGGAGCATCAGTCTTAGTCTTTTTATTGAGCCTGCATGCTCGTAAGCTTTGGGGTTGCGGCTACTAGGGTCGCATCCCTTATAATTTTTTGTTGAACCCAAACAATTGCCTTTCTAGGCTGCTTTTGTACTTAATTTTCACTGCGTACTTTGTTTTTCATTTTCGGTTGTTGACCTCGTATACTCTGTCGCTACTTTCTTGTTTGCAATTTTCATTATTTGCATTTTTATTATCACCTTGCATATACAATACTTACCCCCAATTGCGAACAAGTAAAATGTTCAGATAAGTAGTAAATGCGATGTTGCTCCCGCTTATTTTAATATTCTCCTGGATGAGAATCTGTGCCAAGTGAAATGATCGAATAATTCTTGCGACGCCATGTGCCCCCCATTATTTGACCATACCCAGGATGGTAATTTCGATTATGTCATAAATAAGTAAGAATGCGATGTGCCCCAACTTATTTAATCATGCCCCGGTGTGGGGTCTGGGTGAGTTAAAATATTAACCTTAAGAATGCTATGATGCGAGTAATAAAACTTTTATTCATGGATGTTTCGAGGTGCTCACCCCATTCTTAAGTTTTATTACACGGCTGTTTGGGGATGTCGAGCCCGTTTCACTCCATAATGAGTGAATAACAAAAATTAAGAGGCTTCTTGGGGCTGCCTACCCTTTGTGCAATCCCATAATGGGTGCGCGTTTCAAGAAAGTCTAAATATAGAACTTTCTCAGATTGTTGATATTTCAAGGCCGCTTTAGCTTCCTTCTAGCCATATCTTCAAGGCGGTATGTGCCAGGTCGCACTACCTCAGTTATCTTGTATGGCTCTTTCTACTTCCCGGAGAGTTTTCCATCTTCGTTCTATTTTCCCATGGACTTAGTATTACGGCTCACGAGTTCACCAATCCTGAAATTTTTCAACTTCACCCTAAGGTTATAGGCCCTTCCCATGCGTTGTTTGTAGATTTGCATTCGGAGTAACGCATCACCTTGTACCTCAGGGAGAAGGCCAAGGTTAAGTCTTAGCTTCTGTTCATTTTCGCCCTCGCTAAAGCCTTTCACGCGGGGGATCTCTAGGGTAAGCTCGATGGGTAGTACTGTCTCGTTACCGTACGCAAGCGTAAAAGAACTTTCATCGGTTGCGGCTTTGACAGTAGTTCTTGTGGCCCATAGTACTTCGAACAACTTGTCAGCCCAGATCCCTTTGGCCTTGTCCAGCTTCTTCTCGACCCCATTGATGATGATTTTGTTGCTTGACTCTACCTGACCATCATACTGGGATTTTCCACGGCGGTGAACCGACATTGTACTCCGAACTGAGAGACAGTGAGCCTAGGAGTATTGAACTGATGACTGTTGTCGAATACTATGCTTCTAGGGGTGCCGAAGCGGGACAAGATATTTTCCTTGATGAACTTCATCACGTCGGCAATGGTGACAGTTCTTACAGCCTTGACCTCAATCCACTTCGTTAAGTCATCCACTGCGACAATTAAGAATTTGAGCTAGCATAGGGCAATTCTGAAGGGACCCAGGATGTCCATGCCCCACGAGCTAAAGGGCAATGGTTCAAGAATGGGAGAGCTCAATGACCGGGTGTCTAGGGACTGGGGAGTGACGTTGGCATTTTTCGCAGGTGAGGACCAGTTCGGCTACGTCTCCTTCTACAGTTGGCCAGTAAAAACAAAGCGTGACTGTATTGGTGGCCAACTTATGATCCCCGTGGTGAGTCCCACATATCCCATCGTGTAGGTCTGGCACATTCTCCTTTCCCTGAGTTTGCGAGATTCACTTCAACAACAGGCTAACATAACTTTTCTTGTACAAGACCTAATCTCGATACACGAACCACTTGCTTTTCATCTTCAACTATTTTGCCTTTTTCGTGTCATCTAGCAATTGATCATCGTAGAGCCAAGCAACCATTGGGGTCATCCAGTCGTCACTTCGGTCCAGGACGTTTACTTTCTTAGCAAGCTCAGCATCTATCCTTTGCTTCCATAGCTCTTGCCAGAAGATATTCCATGGCAAACCTGAGATCGCTGATCTTGCGAGGCGGGCCAGCGCATCATCATGCTAGTTTTCTGACTACGGTATGTGGAGTAGCTCCACCTCTTCGAACTTCAAAAGTTCAATTTTGACTTTCACCAAATAGGCCTTCATGCTTCCTCCTCTCGCCTTCTAGTCCCCCGATACTTTGGAAATCATGAGCTGTGAGTCCATCTTAACCTTAAGCTTTCTTTCCCCTGTGCCTTAGCCATGCTCAGCCCGGCCAACAGGGCTTCATATCCACATCGTTGTTCGAAGCCATGAACTTAAATCTTATTGCGTATTCAAATATGTCCCCTTCAAATGAAATGATGTCAATGCCCGTCCCACTTCCATTCTTGTATGAGGAGCCACCAACGCTAATCTCCCAGCTCTCGATCAGTAAGCTAGCTGCTCTACTACTGGAGTGAGTTTGGCCACGAAATCCACTACGGCCTGGCTTTTGATGGCCCTTCGTGGCTCATAAGTGATGTCATAATCAGTGAGCTTGTGAGCCCACACTTAGGACCTCCCGGAGGAGTCAAACTTGCACAGAATCTTCTTTAACGGCTGGTTGGCCAAAAAGGTGATGGGGTGAGAGATGAAGTATGGTCTCAATTCTCTCGAACTGATTACCAGGCTTCATGCAAATTTTTCCGCGGTGGATTACCTAAATTCTAGGCTCGTCAAGGCGTGGCTGGTGAAATATACCAGACCTGCACTTTTCCTTCTTCTCAGACAAAGACTGATGCCACTACTAGATTAGAGATCGCCAAGTACATGTACAATGTCTCACCTGGGGCAGGTGAGGCGATGCGAGGGAGAAATGTCAAATATTCCTTCAAACTCTCAAAGGTTGATTCAGCTTCTTCACTCCATTTAAACTTGGCTCTTTCCCTCACGGCAGCAAAGAAAGGTGCACCTTTGTCAGCAGCCCTGGACATGAAGTGCTCGAGCATGGCAATGCAACCGGTCAGCTTTTGAACATCTTTCACACAACGAGATGACTTCATGTCCACGATAGCTTGAACTTTCTCTTGGTTTGCACCAATTCCTTGTTGGTTCACCATGCACCCTAGACATTTTCCCGCCCGCACACCGAATACACTTTTTCTGGTTCAACTTCATTTTGTGACCTCACAGAGTTTCAAACGTCTCACGTAGGTCAGCGACATGATCCGCGACTACTTTGCTCTTTGCTATCAGGTCGTTAACATATGCTTCCAAGTTTCGACCAATCTGCTTTGAAAAATCCTTTTGAATTAACCTCTGAAACGTGGCCCTGACATTCTTGATGTCGAATGGCATCATGGCATAGCAAAATATGCGGTCATTGGTGATGTAGTCAGTGGAATTCTGATCTTTACTCATCATAAATACTTCGTGATAACTGGAGAATGCATCCATAAAATTGAGCAACTCATGCACTGTGGTGGAGTAGACGATCTGGCTGATGCAAGGTAGTGAAAAGTCCTCTTTTTTATAGGCTTTGTTCAGGTCTGCATAGTCCACGCATATCCTCCATGACCCATTATGCTTTCTAACCACCACCACGTTAGCTAGCCACTTCGGGCACAAACTTAATGAAGCCAGCTTTGAGCAATTTTGCTACCACTACCGACACTGCTTTACTTCTTTCCTCCCAAAAGTGACACCTTTTCTGCTTTAAGGATTTATCTTTAGGTCCACCCCGAGTTTGTGCTTAATCAGGCTTGGACTAATCTCGGGCATTTCTTCTGGACTAAAAGCAAACACATCTTGATATTCATGGAGTAGAGACGTTAGATTAGTTCGCACACATTTTTCCAGATCTGCCCCAAGATAGGTGATTTATCAAGTCGAGCGGGGTCTAGGGTTATGTCAACTTTGTCCCCTACGGCCTCGGCTCTTTCTGGCTCTTGGATCAGGGGTTATGATGGTGGAAGCCGGGTCTTTCTAGCATGAGGCATTGGGTTTTATTGCCTTTTCAACTCTTCTTTTCTTCCACCTCGGGTGTAGGTACTACATATTACTTGGATTGGCAACATTATCTTTCTTCTTCTTCTTGTGTTGAGGCTCTTTTACCTCGTTTAGGATGACTAGTTTCTTGACCCCACCCACGGTGACGGGATAAGTCACTGTGCCCAGGATGGAGGGTGTTGGCTTGCTGAAACACTTAACATAACACTGTCGCGCAGATTTGTGGTCTCCTAACAACTTCCCCACCTCGCCTTCATCGTTGTAATACTTCATTGTTAGGATGGACATCATGACATTGGCGTTGATGGTGGTGAAAGTGGGACTACCAAGGACAATATTGTATGATATGGTAATGTCAACTACTAAAAATTCACCTATGAGGTGGCGAGCAAAAATTATCGGCCCCAAGCGGACAGAGAGCTGGACTGATCCGATGGGGTGCACTTCGTTGCCCCCAAAGCCAAAAACTATGTAACTTAGGGGGACAACCTTTTTCAAGTCGTAATCTAGCTCTATCAAATAGTAAGACGTTATCACGTCGACAGAACTTTCGGTGTCGATCAGCATCCGTTTCACCAAGGTGTTGGACACCTTAACAACCAGGGGGTCATCATGGGGGTACTAAAGTGCCCTGGCGTCTGATTCATTAATGTGATGGGTTTCCGAAATTTGGGTCTTTTTTCGACTAGCATGGTCTGGTCGAGACAGTGGAAGTGAGCCTTGCTTGCTTTTGACGTCACACCTCCACATGCATGACCACCAGATATGATTGAAACGACCTTGTGGTTCATCGCTTCGGAGTCAAATAAGTCATCTGAGCTACTTGCCCCCTCGCCTGCAAGGTGGAGGTTTTGTTCTTGAGGAAATCATTGATCTTCCCCTCTTTGGCCAACTTCGCGAGGTTGCACCCGAGTTCGCGACAATACGTCATGGACTGGCCATTCTCCCGGTAGTAGTAGCAGAAATAGTACCCACCAATTTTTCACTCCTTCACTAGGGTTGCCTTTGGCATGAGGCTTTGGTCCATCATGGCATAGACCACTTCTTGGTTGCAGTTCAGGATTTTATTGACCTCAGGGGCCTCGGCAGCCTTGTAAGCTGTCTTACCCTGATTGTTCCTTCCATCGTCTCTCCCACCTCTGCTGCCTCAACCTCCTTTGAAGTGAGGTTTTTCAACGTCGAGGGTCTTAGCCCTTCTCTTATTTTTCTTGTCATGATGAGGCGGTACGCCTTTGCCATAGTTTGTATTCCTCTCGCTTCTGGTTACAAGGTTGCAGATTCAGAGCTCCCACGACGTGATTATCTCCATCGCCACGTCACAAGCCTCATTGAATAGCATGTATGGGTCCGTTTTCTTCCGACGGTTCATCTTGATCTTGATTTTGGTTTTGTCTAGAAGGTCATTGATGAACGTGCAAGACGCAATCTTCTAGCAAAAGTTCTCGATCTCAAGACACTGATCTGCGAACCGTTGGACATACTTCTTCGCAGTCTCATCATATCCATGTTTAACTTTCAACAAGTACTCCACTGTCTTGCTTTCGTGTTCATTGGTAGTGAAGTGCTTGTAAAGAGGTCGGCCAACTGCTTGAAGTAGTACACGCTGCCTCATGGAAGCGAGTTCAGCTATTTTAAGGCAAGACCTTCCAGAGTTCCCACAAAGAACCTACACAAGACTGCCTCAGCTCAATTGTGGGTTATCATTACGGCGTCATACGCTATAAGATGTAAGTTGCCGATGTTGTTCCATTGTATTTCTTGATCTTTCCCAACTTTACCACCGGAGGAATCGGCTGATTCATGATCATATCAGCGAAAGGGGACTGCATGGTCAGCCTCGTCTGTATGCTCGTGGTGGCGTACTTCGGCAGCGTACTTCGGCAGTTTTCCCTGCTGGGATGGGATGTAAGGCTTGAAGCCTATGCCCCCTAGTTGTTTCTAGAGAAGTTCAAAACAAGCCCGACCCGAAATTTGCCCGATTTTATAAAATCGACCCAATTTTGGCTCTACTTCAAATTTTGATTTGTGGTACTCTAACAACTTAAAAAAAAATTAAAAAAAAACCGACTTTGATCCGATCTGAAAAACCTGAACCGAAACCGACCCCATGACCCGAATGAACACCTCTAGTCGTTTCTCCTCTTCCTTTTTACGAAGGAAATAGTGGCGATCAACGGGCAGAGAAAACTGGTTTGTCATGCTTGCGAGAGTTCAAGAACTCTCGCAAGTCTACTTGAGCTTGCTTTGTGTTGTATGAGTGATGGCTCCAAGAAGATTCGGGTCACTTCCCCTTGGAAGCTTGTACTATATTTGCTTCAGCTAGCCTGGGTCGTGACTTTGACCTAGTTGAGTGAGTTGATCTATCGCGACTCGAGATCATTAGAGGCCGCGAGCCCATCACCATGGGAGTGGGTGATGGGGCTGGTGTATTACCGGACTTTTGAGAGCTATTCTTTAGCATTGCATTGAGTTCATGGCAAATCTACTCTTGGGTTTCCTTCTGGACCCGCCGAACGATTTGCTCCAGTTAAGCGGTGGGCATGTCGTTCTGCAGGGCGGGGGCTCTGGACTCGTCCTGATTGTTCTGTTGAGACATGGTTCTCTTGAAGGATGGTGTTAGAATGTATTTATCACTTCTCAATCTCATGAAATTGAAAGTCACTCCCATAGACGGCACCAAATGTTTCGGGGATTTTCGGAGTGATCCCTTGAAACATCAAACGGAGGCTTTGCAAGAGTTGAGGATCTTTGGTTGAGGTGAGATTGACTTCGCTCCGCTATGCCTGCAAAATGAGCAAACGTGAACTGCATTCGAATTGATCCGGCGATCGATCATCCGATGCTAAAGAAGTGCAGGATTACTGAACAAGAGGTGTGATGAGTGCTCATTTTACTTCATTTAATTGACGATAAGCACTCACATTTGGTTATAAATCGCGTCAACTTGCATTGTTTTCATTTGATTTGGTTACAATCTTGTGAAACTGCTATTACTCGGGTATGTTGTGTGTTTTCTTTATTTGTAGGTCATTTTCTAAGGATAGGAAGACTTGGACATGGATGGGTGTTGAAGTGGTTTAGTGAGAACAAGATCCGAAGCAAGAAATGCAAGCAAACAAGCGCGTTTCCGCATGTGTTCGTTGACACAGTTTAGTATTTGGGCCATAACTTTCACATACGAGTTCCGATTGACCCGATTCAAAGTGCTATGGAAAGCTTAGATCCAAGGCTACAACTTTTGTGTTTTACACTTTTTCAAATTCTAAGCGCAAAAGGGTCAAAATGACCGTCGAAGAGATCCCTACCAACTTTACCCGGGCGCGTGGATACCAAGAACAATCTCCACCCGGGCGGGTTGAATAGGCAGGAGGAGTTCTGCCAATCTCACCTGGGCGGGTGGAAAGCAAGAGGAAAACTCACCCGGGCAGGTGAAGTGTGCTGCGCGATTATTTCAAAGTTTCCTTAATTAAGTTGGTTTTGGACAAAATTAGGACTCCTATATAAATACTTTTTGGGGTTAATTTTTAGGAATTGAGTTTTAGCTCTAGTTTTACAATATTCTACTATTATTCTCTCTCTACTTTGAAGACCCGATTGATTGTGATTATCTACAAACGATTATTCAAGAACTCCATTACTCAGGCATTAATGATGGTTTGCAATATGATTATTGTGCTTTGCTTTCTAAATATGAGTGAGTAA
>ONZA01016741.1:6093-21247 GCA_900322205.1 Kewa caespitosa | reverse complement strand
TGTACTGATTCTCTTATTTGTTACATGAAAAGGTTTTCATACTGGATATGAATGATCATGTTTAAAACAATGATATAAAGAATGGTGAACCATAATTGTGTGATATAAATTTTAGTTTGACTTTAGTTATTTATAGCCGTATTCTATATTTTTATCTTTACTGCCCCCAATAAAAATTTGCTCTAGATCTGCCACTGTAAACAACCGAAGCTTGAAACACTTTTGGATTTCCCCCCTGAGTTTGAGCTTGATCTCATTTATGATGAAAATGTATTGGTGTCTAAGCTTAGTTCAGAGACAACTTTGGGGTTGTACTTGTGTTCTTGGGGACATGCCTTGAAGAAATTGAATGAGGCGTATCAGGAATATAAAGTTCACAAGAAAAACTTTGAGATTGTTCTTGTATACCAAGGGTGTATGAGTTGGGTGATTGGTAATCATTCCAGGAGAATATAAAAGCTTAGCTGGACTTGCATAAAATAATTGATTGGTTGGGTTTTCCCCTTTGTGAAACCTTTTCTCGCATGTTATGTCGTATTTGTAGAATCGATAGAGAAAACAAGATGATTGTTGTGGACAGGGAGTCATTGATTTTGACCATCATGCGCTCGATATTCCATATGATTTTTGCAACTCTGCTTATCTGTTCACCAAAAAGTGACAGTGGGAGAAAATAATGAACAAGTTACGTGTAGTCTCCCAAAAGGATTATTTAGGGGAACAAGGATCTGTAACCATTGAAACCCTTCTCTTGATGAGGTATCAGTTTCGACCCTTGAACACCAATCTTTTGTCTTGATTATGTATTTTGATAAGTTGAGCCCTTTTGCGGATCAGGTTTGGTTTCAATTGTTGGATAGGTATCGTGAAGCTCAAGAGAAAAATAAGTCGTTGCAAGTGGGTTTTTTTTTTCGTGGGTCAACTAGGAGTCGCTTCATTTGAAAAATTCGATTGAGAATTCGCCTCGACTTGTATTCCACGTGTCTAAATATTAGTTTGAATTCGCCTTGATTCGTACTAAAGTTGATCTTCAATTCGATTTCAATTCGCCCAGAGACGAATTCAATTCATCCTAATAGTAGGCAGTGCGAATATGGTTTAAGCATTTTGATAATTCGTCCCGAAACCAATTCGATTTAGTTGGAAAGCGGTTCAAATACAATTCTCTTTTTTAACAATTCAAATCGAATGCAATTTTCCCCAAATTCTATTTGATTCAATCCATGTATAGCTCTAAATACTAATATGCAGCGGAATTAGTGAATAAATTGATTGACACAGAGGATTTAGGAAATCAACTATGAGATAAAAAGATTACAACTTAAATCAACCTTAAGTACTCCCTCAATCAACTAAGTTACAATCAATATAACTCTACTCCGACTTCACCACAAGATCTACTCCGATCTCCTTTGACCTACTCTTGTATGTCAAGAACCTACTTCGATTCTAAGTATCAAAGATATGAAAAGACAACTTGGATTACAAAATCCTAGTGGTAAGACAAAGCAAGGCACAAGTGATTGGGTAAGAGTTGAGCTGAATGTTCCTTAAGCAATTCAAGATATTCCTATTAGTTCAGAAAGCTCAGAATTGTTCAAGGTAATTGATGTAGATGCTAAGGAGTCATGTACAATACTTCTAGTCTTAGAGATATCTCTGGTTTAACCCTAGAAAGAAAAGAGTCATCTTGCTCAATTATTATGTGGTACCCCTTTGGGGTATACCATTCCTCATACATGCAAGCTATTTGGGTCTCTCCTTCTCCCTCACTTTCTCTATCCACTGACCTACATACAATTTTTGACACCTCAATTTAGCCTTGCTGTAAGGAGAATGGTACACCCTAATGTGTACCATACACTTTTCCCATCTCCCTAGACAAAATCTGGAAGGATAATACTATCTTTTAGTTGGATCAAACTTGGTAAGTAAGTCACATTCCTTACCCGATTTGTCCCAACTTAGGATAGGGTTTTGAAATTAGTTTAATTTTCAACTGTTTCGGAGTTTTAAATGGGGGTCAAAGTGGTCCCTTGAAACTCAACGGGTCGAACTGTCAGGAACAGCTTGAGGAAAAAGGTACTCGAGGTCTCTTTAGTAGATCCGAGGTGGCCTGCAAAAGAGAAGACGTGAACTACCCCTGACGAAATCCAGGGATCGTTCCTCTGATGCCAAAGTCAGTTCGGGATAGCTAATGGGATGCTCGGCCATGTGAGAGGCTGAGGGGCATATAGAAAGCGTAATAAGACACTTCGGACTTAACTCGAGGCATAAGTGCTGAGAGGGAAGTGCAATGAATGCGTGATTAATGAGAGCATATTTTGTATGTACCTTATTGGAATGTGTGGAGATCCTTTTTATAGGGCCTTTGGTCTTCCAAACTCTGGCTAGAGTTTGAGATCCTCTTTGTAGGGAGGTGGCGCTCCACCGAGCCGGCCAACTTTTGGGACCTTGCATGCCCTAGCGCCTCATTCCCCTTGTGAAAATGTCCACCCATGCCGTGCCAATTTGGAAAGAGTCTTCAAGTCTTCGTTCCCTCTTTGTGGAGGGTCATGGTCCTCCTTGGGAAGGGACAATGTCTTGTATTTGTTCTCAGTGAGCTACAAGTTGATGAAAATGCCCTTTGTACGGGTTGTAGTCAACGGTCAACATGACCTTCGGGAAATGGGCCCAAACATTTGCCACTCGTATTAGGTCGAACCTCGTGTTCCGAGGTCGATCTTGATCATTAGTGTTCAGTAATTTCTACGGAAAAAGCATCAACAGGGATAGAGGGATAGTGGAAACGTGGGGAGCAGTTGAGAGCAACATGTGTTGGCCGTTCAGGGCTTTTAAGGTTTTTTTACTGCGTGGACCTTCTATATATAGGTCCAACTTTATCATTTTACCCCCTCCCCGTTTCGGTAATTTCAAGAGAGAGAAACTTTCCCCCTTTAGAGAGAAAAAATGAAGAAATTCAAGCTCTTCGCCTTTGTTTATTCAAGTACTTCGGAGCTTAATCTTCAAATACTTCGCCTCTTAACCTTCAAACACTTCAGCTTCCCATCTTCAACCTCTTCGTTCTGAGCTTTAGTTCTTCTAGGTAATTACTTATCCTCTCTTTGTATTTCTTATTCCGAAGTCTTTATTTTCAATTATGTTTGGCCAACCCTCGAAATCTGCGTCTGGTAGCTCGGCCAGAGGGAAAAGGGATTACCTGGGGGAGATCCAAAAATGGATGGCCGAGTACTTTAGAGTCTTAGAGTCCATAGAGAACGAGCTGGTAGCTTGTCGTCTTGCTAGCGGTGAGAGAATCATAGACCAGCCTCCCCTATGGGCCTTTGCTCGAGATAGGGTTGAGTTGGATGCCGAAAAATTGGAGGCGTTCGGGCAAGAATGGAGAGGCCTTTACGGAAACCCTAATCCCTTCAATCGTATGTCGGGGTGTAAACCTACTTCAAGCCCGAAGCGCACTCCGCCACCTCCTTCTGAGAGGCCTAAATGGCAAAGGGCCTCAGGAGGAGGGTAAGTCACCTTCAGTTCTGGTGGGCTCGGTAGTGCCGGCGTTGGCTCGACGATCAATGAAGAGGAAATCAGTAGCCTGGAAGGGAACGGTTCATCTTAAGAGGTCCGCAAGGGGGCGGCCTCATGATCTTGGGGACGAGTCCTTGTCTCCATCTGTCGAGCCTTCCCCCTCCCGCCCTCATAAGAGGTGAGGGGTTGTTTTTCCTGAAAGCCCTGAGTCCACTTCGTCCCCCGGTAAGTTGATTTTGTTTTATTTCTGTTGTCTTATGTACCCGGGCTTCAGCGCTGGCAGTGAGCTCTTCATCATCTGGAGTCACAGTTGCGTGCCGACCTCCTTACTTCGTAGGGTGGAAATGGCTACAAAGGTGTCGGGTTCGAATCCTCCGACGAAGAGTAGGAGATCGGCAGAAGACATAAGGTGTTGCTGGGTCATCCCGAACGACGAGGTAGCCTCGACGACGGGGATGTTTGTCCCTTGGACGACGTGAAGCTGGTGAGGCCGGGGAAGAGTAGCAAAGTGATGAGGCCGCTATCATCTTGTATCATAGTGAGTAAACTAATGAGTGAGGTAGGGTTCTGGCTGCCTCTGCACCCCTTCACCCTTTCTCTCCTGCAGGACTATGGTCTTGCCCCTTTCCAGTTGGTCCCAAACAGCTGGAAGATGATCACGTATTTCATCGCGGAATGTAAGGTCCATAAGGTCAAGCCGACTCTGGGGCTATGGATAGTCATCATGAAGGCCATCACTTCGAGCAATACAGACGAGGGGTTTTTCCATTTTACGGAGAAGCCCAAGTATGTTGTGGGGCCTCCTTATCCCAGCTCAAATTATGGCTGGAAGGAGAACTTCATCTCTCTTCAGGGTTTGAAGGACGAAGTATCGAAGGTCATTACGTCGTGGAATATGGACGAGTCAGTAAGCTCTGCCTTTGAAGCTAGGAGGGCTCGTCCCTCTAAAGCCGACCTCGACGCCCAAAATTTGTTTTGGGTGGGTCGAAGACCCGAGTGAAGATGCCCCTGTACTAGCAACCATTGCAAAGGTGGCTGGGGGACGAGGACTTCATTGTCTTTATTAGGGTCAGCCAGAAGTGGAGCCTGGGTACTTTTAGTGGCTCGTCTTGTTCAACTCGTAATTTCATGCTGGCTCTTCAACTTATCAAGTCTTTCTTCTACAAAGGATGCGATGGCGACCCTCAAGGAGTGCCGGGAGAGCAAGGACATCCAGGGGAAGACCTCGATCACCGAAGTCCACACGAGGATGGATGAGGATCTGAAGCTCGTGGCGGAGGAGCTCCTTAAACATGCAAGTACTTGCAAACTTCTGTTCCCGCTTGCCATTTCATCGGTTGCTGACATGCCTTTTCTCTGCAACCCGTTCCGATTTGTGTGCCCAAGAGGAAGAATGCCTCTTTGTCGGCTGGAGGCCAGAGGTCAAGGGGTAGCTCTTCTAACCCCGTCCCTATCCTTATATCTGATGAGGTAGAGGAGGCAGTGGCCGATCTGTTGGGGACTCCTGTGAAGAAGTCCCGTACTCAGCCCAGGGATAGGACTTCCTTGACTGAGGGAGGTGAAAATAGGGTCCCCCCTTCGGCTGAGGAGAAGGGTAAGGGCAAGGTCACCGAGGAGCAGCCAGTGGAGGAGTCGGGTCGAGCTAACTTCGTGGCCGAGAGGGAGATTCCTAAATGGGTGCCACAGCCTTTCTCGACGTACTTCCAGCGTAGTAGGGATGGGAAGACGAAGGTGGTGGACTACACCATGCAGCACTTCATCCCATCGAGGACATTATCGATATGGAGATGAACCCGAGGGTGACTTGGAATATCTCACTAAAGTCTTCTCACCAGGTATAGAGCTCACCTGAACTGTCGTTCGCTTTGATCCGTCGTTCGGTCACTGGTGTTAACCTTTCTGTAGGTCTACCTCTCCATGGCCTATTACGACTTGGTGAACGCCGACCTCCAAGCATGGTTGAAGAATGCTGAGGGTCGTCTAGAGGCCCGAGACAAGATGCTTTAGAAGGCTCTCAAGGAAGTTGCGGCTGCCGAGAAGAAGGCCTAAGAAGAGGAGCTCGTCAAGATGGGTGCTCATTTGGGGAAGGCTGAGGCTGAGGCCAAGGAAAACCTAAAGAAGGCCGAGGCTGCTGAGGCCGAGGTCTCGAAGAAGGTGGCTGAGGTTAAGTCCCTCCAATAGGAGATGAAGGAGGTGGCCAGGAGGAGGGAGAGCTAACTGGAGGAAGCCTTCATGGAAGTTTTCGGATCGGCCACGAGTTTTAAGGCAGTCTGAGCCACGCTGGTAGTGAACAAGGTCGAGGATGCCCAGGGTCCCGAGGCTGCCCAAGAGATGAGGGCCAAGTTTGAGAACATTTTGGCCTACGATTCGAGGCAGAAGTTCGGTCCTGTCCCCTTGGTCGGTTCAGCCGACGCCATCCACGTCGGACCTCGGCGCTCCTCTGCTGGGAAAGGTTTTATGATGCGTCCTAAGGACTAGTGTAATGAGGCTCTCCAGGCAGAGTCATCAGCAGCCGAGGATGATGAGGCCGAGCAGTAGGGCCATTCAAGGTCGTCCAAGTGGGCCTCTCACTAAATACGAACATAAAATGTGTTGACCTAACATGATAATGTGTAGGCTTGCTCGTTCTCCTTGTGGTCTCCGAGGTTGTTCTTCATCAGGTGAACACATGGTAATGGGCAAGCTCAAGTATTTTCAAAGTGTTCTGCTGGAGCTCAGCGAGTTACCTAGATCATGATAGTGGGTTGGTCGACCTGACTTCTTTGTGCCTGAAGTTGTCTTCATCGTATAGTACGTGGTAATGCGTAGGTCGCCCTTCTATCGTGGTAGAGCTCTTTTGCGGCCATTTACCTTTTTGTCCCTTAACTGTAACTTTTGGATTTTGCTCGTTTTGTAGTTAGGTTGCCTCTGTAATTTGTAACCAAGGCATTTTGCCTTATCTTAATGGAAATGGTGCTCTCTCTCTTCGTCATATTTTGTTGTGAATTCTAACGAGCTTGTTTTCTTCCTCTATGAAGTGTTTGTTTGAGTAAAAGTTGAACCAAGTTGTTTGTTTTAGCCTTACCTCGGAATATCATCCCTTGGCTATGCCCCTACTCAAACAAACACGTTACTCGTCCGAATTTGGATGAACTCACGTTATTTTTCTTTGTCCATGTTGACTAAGGGGAGGGTTAATTCACAAATTTGCCCCCGGGGTGGGACGTTTTGATTGAGCTAACTTATCAACTTGGCAAATCGGGATGTCTGCTTATTGTTTTAGGTTTTTGGCTGATCTATTTTTGGTAGTTCATATGTTTGCCCTCGTGGCGGGGTCTTATTCCTAAAGTGATCCTCATGGTAGGACCTCGTTAAGTGCTATGAATTTGACAAGCTGAAAATATCACTTTTTGGAACGAACTTTTTATTCTTGGCTATTAAGGGGTTTCGACCTCGTGGTAACTCCAAGGTGAGTTCCTCGTATGCGGAAAGACGAGGCTTTTTGGGGGTGCCTACCCCTTGTACAGAAGATAGAATGAGCCACATGTAGTTCATATATGGAATTTAAGTAATTTGTTGATGTTCTAGGTTCTCGGGATCTGACATCCATCCATTTCCTCAAGGCGGTATGTCTTAGGCCCCACAACTTCGAAAACCTTGCAAGGGCCTTCCCAGTTCGGTGTCAACTTTCCATCTTCATTTAGTCTTCCAACGGACTCCATCTTTCGAAGCACGAGATCTCCCACGTGGAGTCTCCTGATCTTGACCTGGTGATTGAATGCTTGGGTCATCTTTAGCTTGTACTCCTTCCGTCCCATGAAAATGTTAACATTTCCTTTTGGCACGGTGAACAAGAAAAGAGTAAATAGACAACTT
Organism: Kewa caespitosa; assembly: GCA_900322205.1. Taxonomy (NCBI): domain Eukaryota; kingdom Viridiplantae; phylum Streptophyta; class Magnoliopsida; order Caryophyllales; family Kewaceae; genus Kewa; species Kewa caespitosa. The sequence goes on along the minus strand of ONZA01016741.1, from coordinate 13,876 downwards.
TATCCTTCTTGTAGAGGAGAGCGAATGCATGTGAGTGTGGGACCAAATGGAGAGACAATGCATGCGGAATCGGGGCAATGTTGTCCTTCCTTAACAAAAAATATGACAAATAAGGAAATGTTAACATTTATATGGGACGTACCAAAATGGAATATGTTAACATTTTCATGGGACGGAGGGAGTATAATTCTGCTCGCATGAGGGCGTCACCCCTGACTTCGGGTAGTAAGTCCAGCTGATATCTCAATTTTTCAGAATTCTTTTCTTCGTCGACGTGTTCCACTCTTTGACTTCTTTTCACGGTTTCGATTGGTAGAACTGCCTCCAAGCCATAAACAAGGTTGAACGGGGTTCCTCCCGTAATGGCTTTATTCGTGGTTCTTATGGCCCAGAGCACCTCGATCAATTTTTCTGCCCATAATCCCTTAGCTCCATCTAGCTTTTTCTTAATCCTCATTACCAAGGTTTTATTGCTAGATTTCACCTGGTCGTTGGCCTGAGTCCGGGCTACTTATGTGAAGCTAGCCTTTACCCCATTTTCTTCTAACCAGTCGGTTAGCTTTAGGGTATCGAACTACCTTCCATCGTCGAAGATGATCTTTTGGGGTGCCCCAAACTGCGTAAGGACGTTTTCCATGATGAACTTCCTCACATCGGTTATTGTGGTACTTCTTACGGCTCGAGCTTCCACCCACTTCGTAAAGTAGTCCACAACTACTATGACGAACCTCACCTGACCAATGGCTAGGGAGAAGGGTCCCAAGATGTCCATGCCCCATTGATGGGAGGGCAAGAGAGCCAAGATAGGAGTGAGCTCGGCGACAGGGAGCCGGGGTATTGGGGTGAAGTAGTGGCACTTTTCACACTTCTTTACAATTTCTATCTCTTTGGATGGTAGGCCACTAGAATCCTAGACGGAGTACTCTGTGTGCAATCATTCTGGCTCCCTGATGAGCTCCCACGTGCCATAGTGTGTTTCTTGTAAGATCTTATCCCCTTGGCTGCAGGATACGCACTTCAAGAGGGGGTGAGTGAAGCTTTTCTTGTATAGTGTTCCATTGTCGAGGACAAACCATTTGGCCTAGTTTTTCATTTTCTCGGCTTCTTTCACGTCTTTGGGTAGAATTCCATCTCGTAAGTATGAGATGATAGGGTCCATCCAACCATTAGATTGGTGTACCACATTAACAGCTACCCCTTCCTTGATGCTGTGATTCCCAATTTCTTCCCAGAAGATATTTTGGTGTAGCCCTTCGACGAACGAACTAGCCAATCTGGGTAGAGCGTCGGTGTGACAGTTTTCTGATTTGGGGATGTACTTCGCGGCTACTTCTTTGAGGCTGTTTATTGCCTCTTTGACCTTTGCGAGGTAAGATCTCATTCCCTCACCCCTAACTTCATAGCTCCCATCAACTTGGGAAACCACCAGTTGTGAGTCCATCTGGACTTGTATTTTCCAAGCACCCGCATATTCGAACCTTACCACTGAGAAGTGCTTCGTATTCAGCTTTGTTGTTGGAAGCTTGAAATTTGAACCTTACCGCATATTCGAACACATCTCCCTCGGGGAAGGAAATTACTACCCCTGCTCTAGTGCCCACTTTGCAGGATGATCCGTCGACACTTACGGATCAATGGTCGACCTAGGCTTTCGGGACGTGGTCCGAAGGCGTCAGCTCAGCGATGAAATCCATTAAAGCTTGGATCTTGATTGCCCTTCGTGGTTCATAAGAAATGTCATAACAGGTGAGTTCGTGGGCCCACATCTGAACCCTCCCTGCGGACTCCAACCTGCCGAGCAGCTTCTTCAAAGGCTGGTTAGTAAGAACTATGATATGGTGCTCCTGGAAGTAGGGCCTCAACTTCCTCGAACTGATGAGAACTCTGAGGGTGAATTTTTCCAGGGTCGTGTACCTGAATTATGCCCCGCTCAGAGCATGGCTGGTGAAGTACACCGGCTCTTGCTCCTTGTTTTCTTCTCTGACCAGTACGGAGGCGGCGGCTCTTTCTGATACAGCAAGGTAGAGGAATAAACATTCATTTTCTCTCGGGATGGAGATCGGGGCTAGGCTGTCAAGGTAGGACTTCAACTTCTCAAAAGCTTTCTGGGCTTCTTGCCCCCATTCGAACTTGGTTCCTCTCCTCAATGTTTTGAAGAAAGGGGCGCACTTGTCTGCCGACTCTGATACAAAGCGGTTTAGGGCGGAAATGCATCTTGTGAGTTTTTGGACATCCCGAACGCATCTCAGGGGCTCCATTTCTTGGACTACTTGTGCTTTTTTGGGGTTAGCATCAATTCCCTCTCGCTGACCATGAATCTGAGGAATTTTCCGCCCCGTACCCTGAAAACACACTTGCTGGGATTTAACTTCATCTGATTTCTTCTGAGGGTTTCGAAGTTCTGCCTTAGGTCGTCCACATGATTAGAAGACTTGCTGATCTTCATGATCAGATCGTCAACATAAGCTTCTAGGTTCCTACTGATCTAGCTTTTGAAGACTCCTTGTACTAGTTGTTGAAACATAGCTCCTGCATTCTTTAGGCCGAACGACATCATCTTGTAGCAGAAGACTCCTTCATCAGTATTAAAGGTTGTGGAGCTTTGATCTTTCTTTGTCATGAAGACCTGGTGGTACCCTAAGAAGGCATCCATGAAGCTGAGCAGCTCGTGGCCGCTAGTTGAGTTGACTCTCCTGTCTATTTGGGGAAGAGGAAAGTGGTCCTTCGGGCAAGCCTTATTGAGGTTGGTGTAATCCACACACATTTGCCATGCTCGGCTTGCATTTTTGACCATCACCACGTTTGCCAGCCGTTTTGGATACTTACACTCCTTGATGAAACCTGCTTGCAGGAGTTTTTGCACCTCTTTAGCGGCGGCTTTACTCCGTTCCTCCCCGAGATGTCTCTTCTTTTGCTTCACAAGTTTTAACTTCGGATTAATTCCGAGGTTATGCTCCATGAGCTGCTTGCTGATTCCCGGCATCTCGTTGGGTCCGAAAGGGAACACGTCACGGTATTCCCGGAGAAGTTCAGAAAGGTCAAATGTAGTGGTCTCGTCGAGGTCGTCACCGAGATATAGGACGCGCTCGGGCTGAGAAGGGTCCAAGATGACCTCCACTTTACCCCCAGAGGGCTTGGCTCTCTCCCGTTCTTCAATTTTGACGTCAAGTAGTTCGGACGAAGGGGTGTCTATCATCAGACACTGAATTTCTTTTCCTTAGTCCTTTGACTTGGCTTCTGGAGGGGCCATTGATCATGGACAACAGCGTTTTCTCTTTTTCTCTTCTTTGACTCTGACCCTGACTGGCTAAGGGGAGCTCTTTCCTCTCTAGATAGTCTTTGCTAAGACATTGGACGTAGCAAGATCAGGCAGTAATCTGATCTCCGCACACCTTGCCTACTTCGCCATCATCTCGGTGGAACTTCATTGTTAATACCACCATACTGATGTGCACGTTAATCTTGTTGAGGGACGGTCGTCACAGTAGAATAGTGTATGCCAAGGGCACCTCGACCACTAAGAATTCGGAGACGATGCGTCTTGCCTCATTCTTTGCTCCTATCCTAAGGGGAAGCTGTATGTTTCCCACTGGGATGAGCTGATTCCCCCCGAAGCCTATCACGGGGTGGCTGATGGGTGTGACCTTCTCGGCTGAGTAGCCAAGGTTCTAAGACATTCGTAGGTGGTAACATCTACTTAGCTTCTGGTATTTACTAGTACCCTTTTTATGAGGGCGCTTGCAACTTTCACGTGTATGATCAGTGGGTCATCGTGAGGATATTGTAGTGGGTGGGCATCAGATTCGTCAAAGTAGATAGGTTTCCCGAATTTGGGGACTTCCTCAACCAACAGGATTTGGTCGAGGGACCTCTGATGAGCTCGTCTTGCTTTGTTAGTGTGACCTCATATGGCTGGACCACCCGAGATAATTGCGACCTCGTAAGAATCCGAGGTGGAGGTGAAACTCTCTCCTGATCCCTGGTCCGACGCTACGGAGGTTGTGGCTTTGTCCTTCACGAAAGAGTTGATCTTCCCTGCCTTAGCTAGGGCCTCGAGGTGGCTTCTGATCTCCCCGTAGTATCTCGTGCTATGCCCGTTGGCTTTGTGATAGTGGCAGGAGAAGTAGCTTTTGTTGTTCTCCTTCATGGGGGTTGGGTTAGGAAGCATTTTGGGGTCAATTTTGCCAGGACTTCTTCCTGATTGTAGTTCAAGATTTTGTTTACCGCCGGGCTTTTGGGGGACTTCTTATCGAATCATTTCTTTTCCCTGCCTTTTCCCTCCTTGGCGTGGTTTGCAACGCCCTTCTTGAACTTTGGCTTTTCGACGTTCATCATCTTCGCCCTTCTCTTCTCATGCTTCCCATGTCGAGCACCTCGACTTTCTCTAAACTTGTCAACGCGGTAATTGCCTATTAATATGTCTCTCCCCGACCTCTCCCAGGTGGTTAAGACTTTGGACAAATAAGCTCGGACATAAGCCAAGGTCAATTTTTGGCCTTGGAGCTTCATGTGCTCGAAGTCTTGAAGAATCTCACTGCCTCAGATGATGCATTTGATGTACACAGTGCAAGCAATGACAGGGTCTAACTTGGTTATCTCCAGGCATTCATCGTTGAACCTCTTGTCGTAGTCTCTAATGAATTCGTTTTTTACTTGCGTGATGTTGAAGAGCTCTTCGGAGCATTTCTCCATTTTTTTCGCAGGTCATGAAGTTCTCCATGAATATCTCACAGAGTTCTACGTAGTTGTGTACGCTGTTGCAGGGTAAGTGGTTCATCTACTTTAGTGCCCAACCTTCCAACGTCTCGACGAAGTGACGGCACATGGTAGCATCATTTCGGATCTGGGTCATCATGGCTGCATCGTAAACGAGGATGTGTTCCTTTGGAGACGTAGTACCATTGTACTTCTTGATTTTCCCTATCCTGGAGTTGAGGGTAATAGGGTACTCCATGATCTCTTCGCTGAAGGGCACCCGCATGTTAAGATTCGAAGTTTCTCCCAGGTCGGAGTACTGTCTAGAAGGCTCACGATTGCCTCCTAAGGATCTGTCGTATTTCTCCTTTTTTCGTTCTTCTTTCTCCTTCTCTGCCTCTCGAAACCTCAGGAAGTGTCTAAGGTCATTTATTTCTTCTTTGTGGGCCTTACTGGCCCTCTCCCTCCAGATCCTGTCGAGCTCGTGTCGTAGGTCGGAGTCGGTCTTTCCTGAGCTTCCCACGGACCGGTTGCTCTTATGTTCCGAGTACTTTCCCTTGGAGCGGGAGTCAGACGAGCCAGATTGGCTAAACTAAAAAGGGGAAGATTTGAGGACTCGAGTGAACTTCAAAGCATTATGTCCTTCAGGGCCAGGGATGTCATTTGAAGGGAGTTTTTCCACTCCGTTCTGGCCCTTATTCCCCCATATCGTGTCCCGTAGGGTAATGCACATCTTCTTCATATCCCCCAGGATGCTGTCTTAGAATGCGGTAAGCTCTTCCCAAGTTACTGATTCCGGTGGAGGAGGGTTCCTCCTTGACGAACCGGCAGAGTTCAAATTGTGGTGTGACATATCTTGGATCGGGAAGGTGTGTGGATGTGTTTGATGTTCCTTAGTCTCATGCAACTTCTGACTAACCACTCTCCACAGACGGCGCCAAATGTTTCGGGGTTTTTACTAGGAGTCAAAGTGGTCCCTTGAAACTCAAAGGGTTGAACTGTCAAGAAGTAGCTTGAGGAAAAAGGTACTTCAGGTCTCTCCGATAGATCCGAGGTGACCTGCAAAAAAGAAGATATGAACTGGCTTGGCGAGGTCCAGGGATCGTTCCTCCGATGTCAAAGTCAGTTCGGGATAACTGGTGGGATGCTCGGCCACGTGAGAGGCCGAGGGGCGAATAGAAATCATAGTAAAACACTTCGAACTCAGGCACTCGAGGTATAAGTGCTGAGAGGGAAGTGCAATGAATGCGTGATTAATGAGAGGATATTTTGTATGTACCTTCTTGGAATGTGTGCAGCTCCTTTTTATAGGGCCTCTGGTCTTCCAAACCCTGGCTAGGGTTTGAGATCTTCCCGGTAAGGAGGCGGCGATCCACCGGGCCGGCTGGCTTTCGGACCCTTGCATGCCCTAGCGCCTCATTCCCCTTGTGCAAATGTCCACCCATGTCGAGCCAATATGGAAAGAGTCTTCAAGTCTTCCTTCCCTCTCCGTGGAGGGTCATGGTCCTCCTCGGGAAGGGACAGTGTCTTGTATTTGTGCTCAGTGAGCTACAAGTTGATGGAAATGCTCTTTGAATGGGTTGTAGTCAACGGTCAACATGATCTTGGAGAAATGGGCACAAACACCAGCTATTAAACTAGTATATAATTCCTAATATTCCAAACAGATTGAAAGACTTAGGAAAGTAAAAGAGTCCATAAATTTTAGGATTCTTATACTTACCAAACTCTTTACAACTTAATTAAAACATTACGAATTGGACTTTAAATCAAACACTAAGCAGCGATATGATAGAATATAACTTTAAGTATTAATACTGTATTGGTCACTTCATAGGAACTAACAAGAGTGTATGTTCCTCCACTAATAGTTTGACAATTTCAATTCTTACAGTTTTAACATCCTTATTTTTCTATTTCTATTTTTTAAGGTCAATTCTTTAACTCCAATTACACCCTATTCTTCTTTAACTTACTAGTACAAACATCTATCAATACATACATCAATCAACATGAAGAAGCTTGATGTTGGAGTTCATGATCCCTCATTAAATCGAACGTGCACCATGCTAGACTTCATAACTTATATGTTCCTTTGCTCCTGCATGAATAAAACACATGTACACAAGCTCATATCAGTAACCTCATGACTTCATCGAAATTAGAGCATGAAATCCAACAAAAAGCTCAAATTGATATACATCCAAGAAAGTTTCCTGCAATGTGTTTTCAAACAAAAAACTTAGAATGCCCCACCTTCCTTTTCGTGTGAAATGCAGCCTTGGGAAAGAACTTCTCTAGAACTACAAGAAACATGAGGTCATGGAACAATCAGCTTATAAAATCACAAATGAGCACATTTTGCGAAATGAGGAACACACACATGCTACACTCCTCATATCAACATAATTAAAAGGACAAAAAGATGATCTAGTGTCTTAATTTGTTAAGGAGATTCATATTTGACACTCTGGTTCCGATCATCGAAAAGGCGCATTTTAATTCAGCCAAGTTGATGTATCATCAATATGTGGTTGTTGGTACTTCTATCATCACGGTCCAGTAGACATACATATCATGACTTTAGAAACAGGCTACATTATCATTTCTATACTATGCGTATATGAGCATGCACCTCAGCGTAATGAACCCATTTTTGTTAAGGCCAGACCAGTAAGAAAGTCCTTATAATCTTGACTCCATTTTTGAATAGGAAATCTATCACCCTAAATTAAAGGTTATCTTTGAAGACTCTGATACATATTCTATTAAACCACCTCAATATTTCTCAAAACTCTATGCGATTCTAAAGTCCAAGGATCCATGAGGTGTAAGAGCTCATCTTTCAGAAGCGACAAACATCATGCAGTTCACAATGATGAATAGTAGAGTGTCATATGTAGAACTTAATTTTAAGCAAATGAGGATCAGAAACAAACCTGACAAAATGCATTGTGCTACACATTCGTATTTGAGCCGTACTTATTTAACTGCAACTAATTTTGTCGAGTCTCCTTCAGTTCGAGGTGTACATTGCACATGTTAGATTTGTTCCTGCCGGTCTGAGAGGCATCCACCAGCTTTGGTA
>ONZA01016737.1:1475-15590 GCA_900322205.1 Kewa caespitosa | reverse complement strand
GGTAATAACTAATTTTCAACTAGCAAAACCCCTCAATAAAAGCATGGGATACATTTTCTATGCTTAACCTTTTTATTTATTTCTTTCTATCATTTTTAAGTTGAACCTATCTACGTAGATGTTTGGCCTATTTTGCCTTGGGCCTCATTTCAGCCAATGGAGTCTCATCTCTGGCCAGGCCCTCTTGTTGGCCCACCGTTTTCGACGCCCTTTGCCGTTCCACTCCTCTCGTCGTCATAACTTAAACCCTGTCCTCATTTACTCCGCCTCAGACTTCTGTCCCTTGTCCCCATTTAAAGACGAGACGAGAGCAATCCCTTGATAGGAGCACCGCATTACCCTCTCTCTCGCCATAGGACGAAGGACCTCGACAAGGGGCCCCCGAAAGGTCCTAGTAGGCGGTGGGAGAGGGGGAGGACGAAGGGTTAGCCAGTAGGGGTTCGCCACCTTGGTCGAATCTAATGAAGGTATCTTCGTATGGGGAAGGAGAGCGGGATTGGGGAAATCCCATAAGGTTCCAAAAGCACCACGTGTGTCGTGCACGTGGCCAAGGCAATTGGCGGCCTTCAAGCCCATGCTTTCATCGGGCCCAAGAAGGGAATGTCCACGTGGAGCCTCCCCAGTTGACAAGCCACAACCCTAACATCACTTGAGAATTGTCTATAAAATAGGGGGCATGCACACACTTCAAGTGTAAGAGAATAATTGATATAACAACTGATTGATTAGTTCATTTTCTCTCTCTAGAGCATTCAAGTCTTTCCTCTTTCCCAAGAAACATTTGGTTGCCCTAAAGAGTATTCTATTTTCCCCTAGGGCCTACATCCCTTTAGGGGAAAGCCCATTCTGAATGCCATGACTAACTTGACCCTTTCCCGGACCATGTCAGGGGCAATTCACGTGCATTCTTTGTACAAGTACCTCTCGTTTGGTGAGCCACATCAGCATCCAGCTCATGTCATACAACTAAATATTTTCAACCCTTTGAGTCTTCGAGGGTCCACTCTCCTTACCAGAAAACACCTGAAACATTTGGCGCCATCGATGGGGAGTGGTCAGCCAAAATTGCAAGATATTGAGAAACGAAAAAACACATTCAAACACTTGAACCACAAAAGACAAAATCCATGTCGAACAATGAAGAAGAAGCCTACTCGACCTCGTCCTCTAGGAGACGAGGCGGCACCCAGCCCCCTGTCACGAGGGAGGAGCTGGCGGCCTTATAGGCCAACATCCTAGGGGATATGAATAAGATGTGCACGTCCCTCTAGAAGAACATCCTGAGTCACATCAGGACGATGAAACACCGGGATGAAGGTACTTCCAAGAAAAACAATGCAGTGGGAGCCAAGCACTCGAAGAGTAGGCAGGACGAAGGGTCCTTAACTACTTAAGTAATGAAATCTAAGTCGCTCCAGGTCCTCCTCTTCAAAGTCGAAGAGTAGGTTTAAGGCTTCCGAGCTAAACATGAGCACGAAAATCCCTAAGAGGTCGAGAAGAAGCCGCGAGGACTTGCGACCCAGCAGATACGCAATGAAGAAGAGAAGGAAGGAAGTCGGGGGTGAGGTAGAGAGCCCCAAGAAGGAAGATGCCTGAGAAATCATACGGCGTAGAGTGGCCGAGAGGATGTAGGGGCAACGGGGGCCGGTCATGACGCGTCTAGGGCCGAGAGATTACAACGATATCACAAAGAGTTTCAGGGGATTGGAGATAAACTCCGACCTTATCATGAAGGTCGTCTTCAGTGAAGAAATCATGGCTTACCCTCTAAACCTGAACTCTCGAATTGGAAGATAACGATATAATGGAACAACCTCGCCTCGAGAACTCCTGATGACCTATGAGGCCGCAATGATGACCCAAGAAAGGAACGACGCCACATACTGCCGACACTTCATCGTAACGTTGGAAGGAAGAGCCCTCAAATGGCTAGACATCCTCCCTCGTCACAGCATTCACAACTTTGATGAACTCTTTCGTGTCTTCATGGAGAACTTCATAACCTGAGAAAAGACCAAGAAGTGCTCGGATGACCTCTTCAACACTGTACAGGGAAAAAAGAAATTGATGAAACTATTATAAGCGCTTCAACGATGAGTGCCTTGAGACCATAGATCTCGACCAGACGATAGCTTGCACGGCCTATGTCAAAGACATCATCAAAGGAAGCGTGATCTTGAAAGAATTCGAGCATATGAAGCTTAAGAAGGAAAAGCTCACCCTACCCTTTGTTTGGGCCTACTCGTCCAAACTTATCACCACCTGGAGAGGTCCGGACGAGACATAGTGAACAGGGGGTACCGACACGAGAAACACTATGAAGAAAGATCGGAAAAGATGTCTAGGTTTGAAAGGAAAAAGACCAAAACCGTAAGCGTTGAGAAGGCCTGTTTAAGAAAAAAGGGTTTAGAAGAGGGGGAGGACGAAGTGGATTCGGGGAAAACCCCAAAGGAAGATGCCGAAAAGCCGCACAGTGAATCAAATCCTGAACTGCAATCAAAAAAGTCATTTTGGTAAAACTTAACCCCAAATTACTACCCCACCCGACCACGATGAAGGAAGTTACTGCAAAAAGTTACTTCTTCTGTCATTATCACTAAGACCACGGTCATAGCACAAAATATTGCCGAGAACATGGCACACATCTCAAAAAAATTGCACAAGAGGGAAACTCTTTTTTGAAGGATAAGGGCACGACCATTGTCCGGCCAGGCCATGGGGCAGCCGAGCATGAGACTCCTATGAGGTAGCTATCATCTCGAGTTGCCCAGCAGGAGGTGGTTTGACAAATAATGGTAGAAGAGCTCACTTGAAGTCCCTCGACCAAATTAGGTTGGTTAAGGAAGCCCCCAAGTTCGGGAAGCCCATCGCCTTCGACGAAGCAGGCATGACACCCCTCCTATTTCCCCATGAAGATCCTCTCGTCATCGAGATGAAGATCGCCAACACGTTGGTGAAGAGGGTCCCGGTGGACACAGCAAGCTTAGTTGATGTAATCAACTGCAACTGCCTCATGGATCTCGAATACACCGCGGACAAGATAATATCGATAAGCCACCCGGTGGTGGGCTTCGGCGGAAACTAGGTCCAGTCGATGGGGAGCATCCAGCTGCCAGTGAGGAGAGGACCAAAGAGCGAAGCAGGGCGGGCCATATTTGAATTTCTCATCGTCAACGTTCCATTGGCTTACCACGTCCTCCTCAGGCGTCCAACGTTGAACAAGATCAATGAAACCCCGAATATAATGCTGCTCACGTTAAAGTTCCATAGGGACGATGGGGAAATGGGAAAGGTCCTCAGTGACAAGAAGACGGCAAGGGCTTGCTACGTCCAGTGCCTTATCAGTAAGAGTGTAATCATCGAGAGAACCTTACCCCCTGCTGAGACCAAGGTCATTCCTTTGGTCGCAACCAAGTCGAAGAGAAGAAGGAAGGAAACACCTGAAGAAAGGATCATAGTGAAGATTGAAGAAACCCTTATGACGAAAGAAGAAAGAGGGAAATGAGTGCAATGCCTAATGGTGGATGTCGTCTCCCCCAGAGGTCGCGGACGCAAGTATTGAAGAGTGGGAGCGAGTTACCTCCTCCGGTGGAAAGGTGGAGATCATCCTGGGCCCCTCTCGTCTAGAGCGATTCACGTACCTTAATGACGAGTTGGTCGAGACCACTAAGGATGAGCTAACGAAACTCATGCGAGAATACCAGGACATTTTTGCCTTTGGCCGCGACTAGATGCCCGACATTGATAGATCTCTCATAGGGAATAAGCTCGGCATAAACCCCAAACTCAAGCTAGTAAAGAAAAAGAAGAGACACTTCGCGGAAGAAAGAAGTCGAGCTGCGTCGACAGAAGTAAAGAAGCTATTGGAGGCCGTATCCATAAGGGAGTGTTGGTACTCGAGGTAGCTCGCCAACGTGGTGATGCTGAAGAATGCGACAGGATATTGGAGAATGTGCGTCGATTACATAGACCTGAACAAAGCTTGTCCGAAAGACCATTTTCTTCTTCCATGGATAGATAAGCTAGTCGATTCAACCACCGCCCATGAACTTCTGAGTTTCATGGATGCCTTCTCCAGTTATCACCAAGTCTTCATGACGAAAAAGAACCAGAGCTCCACGGCTATCACAGACGAAGGGGTATTCTTCTACACAATGATGCCCTTCGGCCTAAAGAATGCCGGGGCCACTTTCGATAGGCTCGTCCAAAAGGTCTTCGAAGGGAAAATTTGGAGGAACCTCGAAGCCTATGTAGACGATCTCATCACCATAGAGTGAATTCATCTAATCATGTGGAAGACTTGAGATAAATATTCGAAACCCTAAAAAAACAAGATGAAACTCAATCATATGAAATGTGTCCTCGCGATGACAGGAGGCGAATTCCTGGGCTTCACAGTGACTGAAAGAGACATTGATGCCAACCCAGACAAAGTAAAAGCCGTGATTGACATGAAGCCCCCACAGTGCATTGAAGAGGTACAAAAATTCACTAGGTGCATTGCAGCACTCAACCAGTTTGTCTCTAAATCGGAGGACAAATGTGCACACTTCTTCTCAGAACTGAGGAAGGGGACGAGATTTGAATGGAGCGACGAGCGCAAGAGGCCTTCGAGAAATTAAAACAATACTTGGGGTCCCTACCCAAGATGACTTCGCCAAAACCAGAAGAAAGGATTGTCCTCTACCTTGCCGTCTCCGACAAGGCCGCTGCCTCAGTCCTTGTTAGGGAAGAGGAGAACAAACAAGAACCTGTCCACTTCACCAGCCACACCCTATGTTGAGCTAATTTCAGGTACTACATACAGGCGAAGTTCGCCCTAGGAGTTCTCATCAGATCAAGGAAACTCAAGCCCTACTTTCATGGTCATCCCATAACTGTCTTGACAAATCAACCCCTGAAGAAGCTCCTTGGAAGGCTAGATTTAGCGGGAAGAGCACAAGCATGGGCACACGAGCTTACCGACTATGATATCTCGTACGAACCCAAGAGGGCAATAAAGAGTCAACCCTTGCCGACTTCATCGCCGGAGTGACCCCCTCGGAGATGACGCCTAGTTATTGGACCGAGACCTGGTTGATAAGTGTAGACGGCTCGACATGCAAGAGCGGAAGTGGCACAGGTATTGTCATCACCTCGATCGATGGGGATGTTTTCAAATATGCAATGAGGTTTGGATTCCATGCATCAAATAATAAAGCCGAGTATGGAGCTCTCATCGCCAAAATGGAAATGGCACAAGCCGCCCGGGCGAAGAAGCTTAAAGTAAGAATGGACTCCCAACTCGTCGTATTGCAGATCTCAGGAGAGTACGAGGCGAAGGGAGAAGGGATGGGAGCATACCTCGGAAAGGTTAGGGAAATGACCAAGAACTTCGATGAAGTGGTCATGGGGCACACCCCGCGGTCGGAGAATCACCATGTCGACACCCTGGCTCGTCAACCCAAAGTAGAGGGGGTGTGTCAAAATATATTATGGGAAGAGAAGGAGAGGAGAAGCATCGAAGCTCAACCCAAAGTGTTCCTACTTGATCGAAGTGATGAGTGGATGGAACCCTTGATGGCTTGGTGGAGAGAAGGGAAGATCCCAGAGGATGAGAAATAAGCAAAGTGGATCCAAACAAGGGCTAAGTGATTTGAATGTCTAGACGGCATCTTGTACAAGAAGGGGTTGAGCCACCCCTTGCTGATGTGTGTCTCGAAGACACAGGGGAAGGAGATAGTCCGAGAGGCCCACGCAGGAACCTGCGGGGCCCATCATGGAGGACGGATCGTAGCACACAAAATTCTGAGATTGGGCTTTTACTAGCCAACTTTGAGGGCCGATGCGGCCGAAATGATTAAAGGCTATGAAAAATGTTAGATGTTCGTGCCGATCCCGAAACTCCTGTCTGTAGAGTTATCGCCCATACTATCTCCAATGCCCTTCCACCTCTGGGGCATGGACATAGTGGGCCCTTTCCCGCAAGCTCCTTGACAGCTGAAGTATGCCATTGTTGCCGTTGACTATTTAACCAAGTGGATCTAAACAAGGGCGATGAAAAACATAACAGTGGCCAACATGAATAGGTTCATTATGGAGAACATTCTCACGCGTTTTGGTACCCCTCGGAGCATCATCTTCAACAATGGTAGGCTGTTTGATACACCGAAGCTCACTGACTGGTTGGCCGAGTATGGAGTAAGGGCAAACTTCGCAGTGGCAGCAAGGCCCCCGACGAACAGTCAAGTAGAGTCAAGCAACAAGATCTTAGTGAACGGGATCAAGAAGAAGATTGGCAAAGCAAAAGGGTTATGGGCCGAGAAGCTGATGGAAGTGTTGTGGGCGTCGAGGACAACTGAAAAGGCAATCAGGGGAGAGACACCTTTCAATCTCATCTAAGGATCCGAGGCAGTACTCCCGTTAGAATTCACTAATAGGAGCCTGAGGGTTGAGTACTTCGAACCAGAGATAAAAGATGAAAGGGTGAAGAACAACCTCCACCTCCTTTCTGAGATACGGGGAGACTCACTGCTGAGAGATGAGATCTACAAACAGAGGATGCCAGTAGCCTTCATTCCAAGGGTGAGACCTAGAAAACTAAATGTAGGGGACCTCGTCCTAAGGACTGTGGAGTCCGTAGGAAGGCAGAATAAAGAAGGGAAGATGACACGAAACTAGGAGGGACCCTGCAAGGTAATGGAAGTGATGAATTCAAAAACTTACTGATTAGAGACCCCGGAGGAAAGGAAGATAGGTAGGCCATGGAACATCAACAACCACCAGAAATTCTTTGTTTAGGGCGAGGTCTCGTCATGGAGCCTCGTCGGGGTAGCCACCCCCAAATAGTCTCTTATCAACTTTTGATTCCTAGACATTCTTAAGTTCTTAGATGATGGGGCAAGCACCCCCAAACAGCCTACGATCATTTTTGTAAGGCCATTGGCTGAAAGGGGTCGGCACCTCCGAACAGCCATGACTGAAACTTTTTGGTTCGTAAGCCTTTTGTCTATATTTTTTCTAGTAAGTCTTTCAGCTAATCAACATTAAAAAGACGAAACTCCACCATGGGGGAAAATGAACTGTCTATAACACGGTTAGACGGGACCTCACCTTGGGGAAAAATGAACTAAGTCTACAACGTGGTTAGACGAGACCCCACCCTAGGGGCAAATGAACTAAGTCTATAACACGATTAGACGAGACCCCACCTTGGGGGAAAATGATGTGAGCCTATGACTTATCACACACTTAGACGAGATCCCGACCTAGGAGCAAATAAGCGAAGAAAAACAAAACAGAAATAGACGAAACCCCATCATGGGGGGAATAACCAAAAATTTTCATTCTCATTTATTTAAATTCATTACAAAGATTTCTACAAGCAAAGGGAAAAAATACAAACAAAAATTTCCTCCAGTACGGAAGACAAAATTTAATTCACCAAGTTCTTCCTTTAGGGGGAGAACCCCCAAATTCCAGCAAAAGGAACACCCAGACCAAGCTGCAAAATGAGGGCCATGTCGCCGACAAGAGGGCGGCGTAGGATGTGGGCGTTATGTAATTTGCCAAGTCCTTCCCACCTTGGAAGAGCACAGCGTGACTGCACTCTAAACCACCGCAACCCAACATCTCTTTCGAAATTCTAGTACCACCAGCTTGACCGCACGCGGGGACAAGATGCAGTAGCCAAGCGAAGTTGCCTCTCTCGAGTCCCTGGAATAAAGGGAAATAAGGACAAGAGGAAGCTTCACCGACCCTCGCGTCCTCCAAAGAGCCTAGTGGCACTGTTCATGAATGAGAAGAAGATGAGAATCCATCACCAACCCATTCAGAAGCTTAGAGGCAGATGGCGGCTACACAACCCCCGTCCGATCGGTTTTCCTCCATAAATTAAGGATTTCTCTCATCAAAACCAAATCAGATAAGCAAACCGACCCCACAGGGGCCATGATCATCAAAAATCATTAAATATGGGTCAGGTACGAATTACGAACCCTGTAGGGTCGTCATAGTCAAAGACGAAAGCCATCTCGCCCTAAATAAAGGGGGAGAATGGACGAAGACAAGAGAAGACTGAGAAGGAGAAAGCATGAAATTCCTTCTTTAAAGGGGAAGTTGAGAAGAGAAAATGGAAGCTACAAAGAGAAAATGACCTGGGAGACTCCTTCCATAGGCAAAGCAAAAAACAATCAACGACCAAAATCATTCCTGAAAATTAGGGGATGAAAGACAAGTGGCGTAACGCGCCCCAAGAAATAAAAAGGGCGAAAAATCCAAAAAAGGAAACCAAGTAGATAATGTATGTGAAATACGAGGAACCTCGATTTGCGAGCGTTTTCAAAGAGAACCACTAAAATTTCGCCAATTATTGAAGGACAAAACCACAACCCAGCATGACAAAATAGCACTCTACTATGGGGGCAGGGGACGAAAGGAAACCTCTCACCAAACCCCTCGAGGTATTCCCTGCCTAGCTTTGCCTAAGTGGGGGCATACTGGTCAAAGGGCCTACCCCTACAATAGCCCTCAACATGCATTAATTAAGCAAATCTAGCATAATAAATGAAAACAAGATGAGGTACAATAGTTGAAGAAGAAGCCAACAACAAGCCTTCGTTCTTCATCCATAGTTCATTACAAAATGACGAGGGGTATCAAACTCCCCAGAAAACAAAAAATAACAAACATACAACCCTCATCAAGGCGAAAGGTCCTTGGGGGAGAAGACATCGTTTACGTTACCTTGGGGAGTCTGGGCCTCGGTCCTATGAACATGACCCTTGCCGAAAGTAGCGTCATCTGGGGGAGTCTAGATCTTGGCCCTTTCAACTCGACCTTCGTCAGCAGCGGCAGTGCTCTCGGGAAGTCTCGCCACCTCTGGACTATCGGGGACGTAGAGGTTGTCCAAATCCATGAAATCTCCATGGAAGCACTTGCCATAATGCTGACAAGGGCTCCAAGACGAGAAGTCCTTGTAAAGCTCCTCAATGCCTGAAACGTCCTCCCCGTACTTGCCCAGAAGCAAAATAGCCCTTTTCGCCATCAGGCAGTCATAGCCGGCTATGGAATCGAAGATGGTCATAAAAGGCACTTTGAGACCATCTCAGAACTTCTCGGACGCAACCAGTGCATCAGCAAGTGTCTTGGTCTCGGCTTTCGCCACCTCCAACTCAGCTGAAAGCTTTTGTTTCTGTCGAGGGAACCAAATGAACCTTCTTCTACTGGATCAACTCGGCCTAGACGATTGTCTTCTTCATCTCCAACTCGGCCTTCTCTTTCTCTAGAGCCTCACAACGGCGAGCAAGTTCGTCCCTTCTCTCTTAGGCCTGCGCCCTCGCCCTCTCAGCCCTCTCCTTTGCCTTCTTGGCTTTCTCCCATGACCTCTCGCCCTCGACCTTCTCCTTCCCGGCCTCCCGAGATTCTCTCACCTTGTGGGCAAGGTCCGTGTAATTGAGACAAGATCACCGCTAGCGTCACAAGGAGGTAATCAGCTCGCTAAAACACTGTCAGCTACAAAAATCAAAGAAGCGAAACGTACCTCCACGACCATATGACGACTCGTGTTCTCGGCCACACCAGGACGCTCCTCCAAGTACTAAAGGTCCTCGGCGGTCATTGACTTCGCAAGGAAGGCCACCGCGGCCTTCTTTTTCTCCTCGGGCTTCCAGGAAAGGTATAAGAGGAGAAGGCATCCTGACAAAGCCCCTGCAGGTGAGGAGTGTGCTAAAAGTAGGGTCAGAACTTATGCCTCCCCCTTGTCAAGACGAGACCCTGCTGAAGCCATACCCAAGGGGGGGTACGAATCAAGTCCTTGTGAGCTGGTGCTGGCGCCGAGATCCCAGTGTTGACGACATCCAGGACGTCCTTCTTAGGTCTCTTGTCAGATGCCACGTTAACCACTTTCCCCGTCAACTCTTTTCCAATCCCGGCCTTTTCCCTAGGCTTCAAAGGGTGGGAGACCTTGATGAGAGGGGTAGACCAAGACCCCTTAGCCTGAGACGAAGGAGCTAGTATCTCCCTCCTTCATTTCGTCCTAGCACCCCCGACATTTAAGCGCTGCACCAATGGAGCATGTTAGTAGCCGAATGAATCAGAAGGGAAGGGGAAAACAAGAAGTTATATAAGAACTTGACTTATAGCGCTCATCTCTTCAAGAATGAGCTTATTCTCGGCCACAATCCTGGCCATCACATCCTCCAGAGATGAAGTGTCTATCATGTCTGTTGCAGCCGAAGTAGTTAGGAGAGAAGCACGAGCGGTCTCTGCAAGTACATGGACGAAACAAATGAAAAAGAGAAAATAATGGTAAAACAAAAAGACTACGACGAAAGGAAACAGACAAAAGTGCCCCGGTTCATAGCATCGTTGATCCCGTGTTACACCAAAAACTCCTTGTCCCAAACCCCCCTCCTCTCAGGGATCCACCGAAGGGTCATCTTCACATAAATTTGAGTTTGGCCTTGCGACACTTGAACTCCCACGAAAAGGGGGCTAGGGCAGCCCTATCCTCCGACGAAGGTCGGCCGAGAGTACTCAACTGAGTTACATGATTCCACTTGGGAATCTCGTCCAAGAAGCCACTTTTTAAAGGGCCCATATAGTGGAAGTCGTAGATCCAACCTAGGTTCTTATACAGCATTAGAAGGCCAAAGTTTCATCCGTGCTTCAGCTCAAAAAGGAAAATGGAATTTACACTGGATGTTGCCTGGGACCGTTGGTCACAAGAGACCATAGGCCGAGGGTCGGCTTTATCTTGTGGACGTTACAAAAAAAAATAAAAAAATAAATAAAAATTAAAAAAAAACCCCTTAAAGAATGTAATGTGTCGCCAAGTGTTGGAAAAGATCTATGTCGGGGCAAGGTTGTAAGCCCTCAAGAGGGATAGGGTGAAAGGTTTGAGGGGTAGCCTAAAGGTGAACTTCCTCGAGAGCTGATGAAACCCGACAAGACCTTCAGGAGGATGGCCCATCGAACCTTCATTTGGGCCTAATAAGTAGGCTCTCTCAAGGCCTCCAACCCATGTCAGGTACTGGTCGAAATCATCCTCGTAGATACGCTAGTTACTCGGTATCGTCCCCGGATCTTCCCTCTCGGCAACCTTCTCATCCTCTTTTTTCTTCGTTTTTTTCAACGCTCTCGTCATGCCTTCCGGGATGGTGTACGGGGGAAATCAAGCTATAGTGACCTCGTTGGGTTCAGAAGTGGTATGAGCCAGCTAAGACCGGGGCAACGAAGAGAAAATTTTCAGACTTACCAATCGACGAAGACGAATCTGAACTCTAGTCAAAGATGAGCCTACGCCTCCTATGAGGTCTTAGCTTCACGGGCTCGGCAGACGATGGGTCGCACTCATCCTCGAGATCGTGGAGCACTCTTCGAGCCGTTTTATTGGTCTCGAGCCATCCTTCTAGCCACAGTTTTTCTACAAACACGACGGGCCTGCACCGGTACCGCCGAGCACGCCGGATCCAAAGCGTTGACATTATTATCATCATTAACATTTTTCCCTACGGTGTCGGAGTTGTATACCGACAGCTTATTTCTAAAGTCCTTGGGAGGCACTCGAGGGCCAGACGAAGGGTCGGCCCTCTGGTTATTGCCCGCAGCTTATTTCCTACGGTGTCGGGGTTGTATACCCCCTCCCTTCCCCTGTGTGAAGGTTATTTACGTCGAGCTCCCGGCCCAAAATAGTCTTGATCCCAAAGAGGAACCTCCACGAGAATGGGCCACTCAGTCCAGAAGTCCTTGTCCTCATGGAGTAGTCGATACAGCTCCAGGTTTCTCCTCAGACGTTGTAGACGAAACTACGGGGTTACCCCGACGAAGGCCCCAAGGACGGGATCCCATTCAAAGTCATCATTAAGGTACATATTTGAAAGAAGACGAGGGTAGCTGAAAGGACGAGTCACCGGCGAGTGTTGGTGGACGGTTCGATCTTCGACGCGAACAAGGTAGAGCTTTATCTCTCTAGAATCCTCTATTTCTCTCTCTGGAACTTAAGAAAGTGAAAAAGATCAAATGGGGTAGGGTGCCCCATATTTATAGAAAGAGGGAGGGGGGGCTAAACGTCCCGTCAATTGGACCACGTGTCGAGAAGAACTCCCAGATACCGCCACATGTCGAGCACCTCCTCGGGCAACCATCTCGAAGTGTAAGCAGAAGGGGAGGAGTGACACTTCAATAAACCCCTCGTCCTTCCCTCTACTTCCTTTTGGATTGGACAAGCATCCTCGTCTAACCAAGGGAACATGCCCAATTTGAGGGGCTAATGTTTGGCCTGTTTCTCCTTGGGCCTCATTTCGGCCCATGGAGTCTCATCTCTGGCCACACCGTCTCATCGGTACACCATTCTCGACACCCTCTGCCGGTCAACTCCTCTCGTCGTCATCACTTAAACCCCATCCTCATTTACTCCGCCTCGGACATCTGTTCCTCGTCCCCATCTAAAGTCGAGACAGGATCACTCCCTAGATAAGATCCCCGCATTACCCTCTCTCTCGCCATAGGTCGAAGGGCCTCAACGAGGGGGTCCCAAAAGGTCCTAGTAGGCGGTGGGAGAGGGGGAGGACGAAGGGTTAGCCAGCAAGGGTTTGCCACCTTGGTCAAATTTGATTAAGGTATCTCACTAGGGGGAAGGAGAACATGATTATGGAAATCCCATAAGGTTCCAGAAGCACCACAAGTGCCGTACACGTGGCCAAGGAGAATTGGCGGCTTTCAAGCCCACGCTTTCATCAGGACCAAGAAGAAAAATGTCCATGTGGCACCTCGCCAGTGAACAAGCCGCAAACCTAACATCACCTGGGAATTGCCTATAGATAGGGGGCAGGCACACACTTTAAGGGTAAGAAAATAATTGATTTCACAATTGATTTCTCTCTATAGAGCATTCAAGTCTTTCCTCTTTTTCAAGAAAGATTTGGTTGTCCTAAAGAGCATTCTATTTGCCCCTAGGGCCCACATCCCTATAGTGGCAAGCCGATTCTTAACACCCTGACTGACTTGACCGTAGGAGGATTGTTCCCCAGACCACGGTGGGGGCAGTTCACGTGCGTTCTTTGTCCGGGTACCTCTCGTCTCGTGAGCCACGTCAGCATCCACCTCATCTCATAGAACTAAAACTTTTCAAATCTTTGAGTCTCCGAGGGTCCACTCTCCTTACCCAAAGATACCCAAAAGAGTAGATATATTAAAGGAGCTTACAGCAAGAAAAAATTGGCAAATACTAAAAGATGATGTTGAACGATTTTACTTTAAGTTCAAGTAAACTTTTTTCATTGGATACCAAGCATTTTGTTTATGTGGAAAATCAAAAAAACTTCAAAGGAAATATAAATACAATGAATAAGATTTCATTTCTTATGGAATAGTACTACAGCTGTTCAGCGGTTCGAATTGGCCCCGATTTGATTCGGTCCGATTTGGGTTTTGATCCGATCCGATTCGATTCGGCAGTAATTTAGATTCGAATCGAATTTGATTCGTTGGCACCTGGTTCGAATTTGATTTGAATCTTGTTTTAGATTTTCAAGATTCGCAAATCGGTTCGATTCGACCCGGTTCGTGAATTCAATTCGATTCGATTCGTGAATTCGATTCGATTCGGCTCGCAATTCAGTACAAACCATCTAGTAAGAGTCAAACGCTGGTAAAGCCTTGATCCAACGAACCGGTTGTACTATATAAAGCTCAACTGTAGGGCTTGTTATTCTCAAGTCCCAATGGGCCAAGCGAATAGTTTTCTCACATCCCATAATTGAGTATTACCCACCACAAGCCTCCACTTATAGGGTTCCTACTACTGGGAAGCTCATTAGCTAACGATGTGGGACAATGATTTGCTCCTCGATCTCCTTTTATCTATCTCACAGATACAACGCGCAAGACAAATTTGCCACCATTTTAATTTTCTCACAAAGCCCCAATAATTTTTAGTTTACTAATCTCACAGATAAAAGAACTATTGATGGTCACAATGTTTATACTTTAATTGTATACTTATTCAATTCCTGTTTATATTTACAAAATCAAAAATATTGTGACAAACTTTCAACTATATTTTAATTTAATTTTTTCCTTTTTATCAATTGAAATTAGAGCATGTAATGCTCTACGTATTTACGCACATATTAA
>ONZA01016736.1:5603-17961 GCA_900322205.1 Kewa caespitosa | reverse complement strand
TCTCTTCCTCTCCCTCCTCCATTTTTAGTTATATTTGATTACATTACATTCCTTGCTACCAAACGAGCCCTAAGTGTTAAATATGAACATCCAATTATTAAGCAAGGTCTAGTGAGAGAAACTCTCCCTTCTCTCTAATGTTTTCTAAGCACTCTCTCTAGGGTTAAGCGCCGCCATGGGACGAAGAATAAGGGGAAGGGGAGGGAAACACACTAGGTCTTGTTCTTGAGGGAAAACTTTGTCAGGGTCTTCACAGAAACAAAGGCAAGATGCTAGTGCGAATACAAACCATAATATTGTTCCATTGGAATCTAGTACTTAAAAAGCTCATGATCAGTCACAAGATGCTAACTTTAGTAAAGGTAAAAATGCTTTAGCTACTCAAGGGGTGGTGCCATTGGATTTTCATTCTTCCTCATCTGAAATGGCAACACCTGACAGGATTGTTGAGGAGATTTTATCAGAAGAAGAGTCACTTAAGGAATTGCGGCATCAATTTTCAGCTAAGAAACCGCTTATTAGTTCTTGGCTTTCAGCACTCAATGTAGGGCAGCAGAAGGTAACTTCTACTTTACCTTCTATCATTGAGACGGGTTATGTTTATGTAGAGGATTATGATGTTGATGGAACTCATGAGGATCATGACAAGACAAGGGTGAAGATAACTTTAGAAGACATCCAAGAAGAAGTGGAATACTGGCAGACTCCTTTATTTTTTTATGTATTGGGGGAGAACCATTCTCATGGTGTTATGGATAGGTATATTAGGCGTATATGGGGTAGGTTTGTAGTGGACAAGTTGTCATTATTACCCAAAGTGGTGTTCCTGGTTCATTTCCAAGTAGCTAAGGATAAGAACAAGGCTATGGATACAGGATTCCAAATGTTTTGACAAGAAGCCATTGATGTTCAAACCTTGGGTGCCAGATTTTGATCTTAGACAGGAGGATATTAAAACGTTACCTATTTGGATACATTTGCCTGGGCTTGATCTGAAGTATTGGAGGAAGAAGGTTATTATGAGATTGACTGATCAAGTTGGAAAAGCACTAAAGCTTGATAAAGCTACTGAGGCCAAGGAAAAACAAGCTTATGCTAGGATCTTGGTGGAAGTCAAGTTAGATCAACCCTTCCCTGATGAAATCTATTTTTAGAATGACAAGGGCGTATATATTAAGCAACCTGTGTAATATGAGTGGAAGCATATCCTGTGTACAACTTATAAAGGGTATAAGCATGCTGCTAGCCAGTGTAAGAAGACATTGACTCAAGAATGGGTGCAAGAAGGCTAAGCCAAAACAACTGGTTGATGATGCAAGGTTTCAGACTGTTGGGTGGGGACGCAAAATGATTCAACAAACACACAATGTGGTGACAACAAACAATTACTTTGCTTCTCTGGACATTGATTGTCATGAGAAGGCAACTGGTGAAAATGAGAAAAATGGGGTTGGGTTTGGCGGTAGTTCTTAGTTGACTGCAGGCATAATGGGAACTAATATCAATAGAGAAGGTGTAACTGTCAACTTTTAAAAGGGAGAGTGCAACAAACAGGCCCGGAAGGGAAAAGCTTCTAAGAATGTCTTGCATCTGTAGTTGGAATGTAAGAGGGCTCAACAAACCTACTAAGCAAAAGGAGATTAACCAATTTTTGTAGTATAATCAAGTAGGTTTGGCTGGGCTATATGAGAGAAAGGTGAATTCAACAAATTATAAGGTTGTGTACTTTCACCTTTGTGAAGGATGGAGTATAGCTTCTAATCAATATTGTCACCCTAGAGGGAGGATTTGGGTGATTTGGAAACATTCTAAGTTTCAAGTCGATATCATATATATAGGTGGTTCATTGTTCAGTAATACATAAGGTAACTAGGATTGCTTTTTACTGTGTCTTTTTTTTTTGTCTATGGCATTAATATAGACACTGATAGGGATGATTTATGTCTTGAGTTAAAAGGTCCAATAAAACACTAAATGGTCCTTGGATGGCTTTTAGGTAATTCAATAATGTTGTGAATTTGGATGAGTGGATTAGCTGCACTTTTCCTTTGTCTAAATCAGCCAGTTTAAGGATTGTGTTTTTCATTGCTTTTTGAAGGATGTTGGAAGTCCAAGGTCCATTTTACCTGGAATTATAAAACAAGTGCTGACAAAAGAGTTTATAACAAGATTGATGGTGTGATGGCTAATGAGGACTGGTTCAATAATATGCCCAGTGTTTGTGCTAATTTCTTGCCTAAAGGTGTTTTTTATCATTGCCCTACCCCTCTCTCTTTTTGTAATAAGGGTACAGTGGGTAAAAATCCCTTAAAATATTTCAAGATGTGGGGGAAGATGTCTAAGTTTGAGAAGAATGCCAGGAGATGTTCGGAAGATACAATAGTTCAAGGGGTGACAATGTATCAACATGTGATGAAAATGAAGGCTTTTAAATGTGTTTTCAAGGGGTTCAATAGCAGATTTGCAAATGACATTGAAAAGGCAATTGGTGTAGGACAAAAGAGAATGCTTGACATTCAGGTATCTCTGAAAGATGATCCTCTGAATGCTGGTTTAATTGCTGCTGACAAGGAGGCTATGTTGGAGTTTAAAAAGGTGATGGAAGTTTACTTTTCTTATTTGAAATAGAAACGTGAAATCAGATAGTTGGAAGCAGGTGATGAGAATATCTCTTATTTTCATAAATGCATCAAAATGAGGAGACACATCACTAGTGTTCATGCTATCATTGATTTGCATGGCAGCAAGCATACTGATAATGAAAGGGTGGTTGATGCTTTTGTTCAGTAGTATAAGCACTTGCTGGGTACAAAGAGGGATTCTAGGTAAAAGGTGAGCATAAGAATTGTGAATTCGGGACCTGTGTTAACTACTGATAAACAACATATGCTTGATAGGCTTGTCTTAATGTTAGAAATCAAGCAAGCTCTTTTTTCTATCCCATGTGACAAAGCCCTTGTGCCAGATAGGCACACTAGTCAATTCTTTAAAGATGCATGAGATATTGTTGGTGAAGATGTGTGTAAGGTTGTCCAATATCTCTTCTCTAAAGGGAAATTATTAAAACAACTGAACACCACTACCCTTGCCCTTATTCCTAAGCATAGCAATCCTGCTTGTGTTACTGATTGTAGACCAATTGATTGATGCATTATGGTCTATAAATGTATTAATAAAGTGTTGTGCAGTAGACTGAACTGGGTGTTGCCTTCTATCATTAGTGAGATTCTAAGTGCTTTTGTGGAAGGGAGGTCTATTAACAAAATATAATGATCTGTCAAAATATAGTGAAACACTATACCAGGAAAGCTACATCATCAAGATGTACTTTCAAGATTGACTTGTGCAATGCATACGATTTAGTGGATTGGGACTTCTTGAGGGATATGTTGATCCATTTGAAGTTCCCATGGAATGGATTGACAAAGTTATGGTTTGTGTCAGGTACACCTTTTTTTTCTCAAATGCATTAATGGGGCACTGCATGGTTTCCTTAAAAGGGAAAAAGGGTTAACAGAAGGAGATCCTTTGGCTCCTCTTCTATTGTCATATGCATGGAATACTTGGCCTCAATTCTGAAGCACATAGGGCAGGAGTAAGGGTTCTGCTTTAATCCTCAGTTCAAAACACTTACGCTTACCCTTTTGTGCTTTGTTGATGATCTTCTGATGTTTTGTGGGGGAGACATTGATTCACTGCTATTGTTACTTTGGGATTTTGCTACATTTTCCAAGGTTTCTGGGCTAGAAGAAAATGTCTCCAAGTCTGCAATTTATACCTATAACATTAACCAGAACAAGATCCAATTTTACTAAGGAATTTTAATGGGTTTTCAATTGAAAGAGAAATAGGCTTAAAAGACTATCGAACATTAAGAAGTGATAAATATGGAAAGCAATTGCATCCACGATTCCTAAAATTTGAAAGCATAATAATTGAAACTATTTTATAAAAATGGAACATGTTTTGGTTAGATGTAACCAACACTTAACATTTAAATTGTAATGGGCTTTCAAATTATAAGAATTGCGGTTGCAATTACTTTTCATCTTTTCGCTTTTTAACGATTGATAGTGTTTTACGCTTATGTCTCTTTCAATTGAAAAACCAATAAAAATTTGTTTGTGAAATTGGATCTAATTTTGGTTAGTTGTAAATAAAATTATATGGTTTAATCATACTTGGCTCTCAAATATCAAGAATTGTGATTACAATTTGTGTTCATATTTAACGCTTTTTAACGATCGCTAGCGTTTAAAACCTATTTCTCTTTTAATTGACGAATCAGTTGCAGTTATTTTATGTACTGGATCTTATTTGGTTAGATAACATCAATTTTGATGAATTCAATCATACTTGACTTTTAAATAAAATGAATTACGGTCGCAATTGCCTTTCAGGTTTGAAGCTTTTTAACGATCAATAATGTTTTAGGCATATTTCTCTTTCAATTGACGAACAAAGTATAACTAAGTTTTATAATAGGATGATGTTATAGTTAGAATTCAAAAATATTGATGATTTCAAATAGACTACGCTTTCAAATCGTTAGAATTGCGTTTGCAATTGCTTTTCACATTTAATGCTTTTTAACTATCGTTAGCATTTTAAGACTATTTGTCTTTCAGTTGACTAACCAACTGCAACTAATTTTTTGAAATTAAAAATTATTTGATTACATACCACAATTATTTATCAATTTAATCACAGACGGATTTTAAACAACGAAAATTGCGAATGCAATGTCTATTCTTTCTTCTTTTTTTAGGTAAGTAATAAGATCTCATTAATAGCCCAAAAACATATATCCACCAGTAATGGCAATATCCACAAGTCTTACAGAACAAAACACATATTATGAAAAAAATAATCTCCTCACCCAATTAGAATTTGAAATATTAAGCTTCTGGTGTCTTAGACAACTCAAACGAGGAGCCACCTCAAATTGTTCCATTTCAGAACTTGCCAATTCTTGTAACTCTATGATTCCACACAACATCATTCCTGTCCCTCCAGATGCGATAAATCAACGCAGCCACAACAGCAAAGAAAACCTTCCTCTTGAAGCGTCTCCTTTAGCTCTTCCTTACAGTTGCCCTTATAAAAGCAGTTGTATCTCTAATGAACCTGTTTGTGCCAAAGCCATACACTGGCTTGTTTTAGAGCCTCCTTTGCAGAAGGACACAAGAAGTAAACATGATCCTTGCTCTCAGAATCAGTACCACATAGACGACAAATGTTAGAGTCACACACATAGGCTTTGAGTAACCTCTCCCTTGTAAGCAGCCTATCCTATACCTAAAGCCAACAAATAAAACTGTGCTTTGAGACATTATATCTGTTCCATACCCATCTATCTCACCTAACCCTTTGCACATCCTATTTCAACCTTTGGTAACCTGAGGCCATAGTGTACATCTTTCCCCCAGCCAAGGTCCAAACAACTTGATCATAAGCACTTAGAAACATTTCCCTCAATTCATAGATTTGTCTCCAAGCGCAGCTAGCCCTCTGAGGTGGCCTATGCAACCACAACTCTGCATGTTTCAGATAAACATGGTTTACAAATTTCACCCAAAGCATATCAGCTTTGGCCTTAATGTTCCAAATATACTTCCCCATGGCTACGTTGTTCCATGCTATGCAATCCCTGAACCCAAGGCCACCTTGACTCTTCGGCTTGCAAATTCTAGCCTAGGAAGTAGGGGGGCTTGGAGAAACATTACTATTATCCCATAGGAATTCATACATAAGGCATTAATTTGATCAAGAATATAGGCAGGCAATATGAACACAGATGCCCAGTAAGAATGGATGCTCATAAGGACTGAGCTAACCAAATCAGCTCTTCCTGCATGAGATAGATGCTTGGACCTCAAAGTACTCACTTTGGCCATAATTTTGTCAACTAGAACCTCACAGTCTGCCACTCTTAGTCTAGTACCAGATATAGGAACACCTAGATATCTGAAAGGTAAAACAGCCAACTAGTACCTTGACACTCTCAAAATAAAAGCAAATATCTCCTCATTGATATTCCAACTATACAGAGATGATTTATGTGCATTAACTTCAAGTCCAGAAGATTGAGAAAAAGTGGCAAAGCCCCTGAGAAGAAGAAGAGAAGAATCATATTCACCATTTCAGAAGAGAAGAAAATCATCTGCAAAACATAAGTGATTCAGCTTCATGAATCCACATTGGGGATGGAATTTTAAACCAGGTTCGTCTCCAACAAATCTCATGGTTCTTCACAAATACTTCATGCAAATGACAAACACCAAAGAGGACAAGGGATCCCCTTGTCTCCACCCTCTCTTCCCTTAAAAGAAGCCATGAAGAGAACCATTAATGCCCAGAGAATATGTAGTATTAGTGACACAGCTCATAACAATAGAAATGCACCCTGGAGGAAAATTCAAGGTATATAACATATCTTTCAAGACGGTTCATTCCATAGAATCATAGGCTTTGCGGAAGTCTATCTTGAATAGACATCTAGGAAAAGTAGCTCTTATTGTATAGTGTTTAACTATATCTTGACATATCATAATGTTCTAAACAATGGCCCTCCGCTCCACAAAAGCACTTTGAGTCACAATAATGATATCTGGCAAAACCTTTCCCAGTCTGCTACAAATGAGCTTAGAAATGCACATGTAAAGTACATTACAACAACTAATAGTCCTATAATCACTCACAGCACTAGCATTGGGACTTTTAGGATTATGAGTGAGAGAAGTAGCATTGATTTTCTTCAGAAGTTCACTAGTGCAAAAAAAGTTCTTAATTGCAGCACATACCTCATCACCAATGACTTCCCAAGCATCTTTGTAAAAATGACTGATGTACCCATCTGGAACCTGGGGACTTATCACCAGGTAACAATGGCCCTCTTCATTTCAGCTAAAGAAAAGGGGTGCACAAGAGCATTATGGTGTGCCACATCCAAGACAGGGCCTCTTCTAATGATTCTTCTCTTGACTGCAGCTCTAGTACCCACAGAAGTACCTAGGAGAATCTCCTAATAATCGACAAAAGCCTTTGCCACCTTCTCTGGATCATTAACCATCACTCCATTCTGATCAGCAATAGCACAAACGCATTCATTTTCCTTCTAGTCTTGATACATTGATGGAAATAAGCTGTGTTCTCATCTCCTTCCTCTAACCATTGAACCTTGATTTTCTGTCTCAAATAAGAGAATTAAGCTTTCTCCATGGTTCTAAAATCCCTTGCAGCAAGCTTCTCATCACCTATTTACTCCGTAATCAAAGGATCACTTTGCAAAAAAGCCTATAAGTCTTGAAACTTAATCTTTGTTGTCTCAAAGGATTCTCAATATCGTCAATATAAACGACATCGAAATCCATAAAAACCTGCTTAAAAGCTTTAAGTTTATTCACAATATAGGAACACCACTGCCACACTGAACACACCACACCTTAGCTACTGCCTCAAGAAACCCTTGACATCTCCCCCACATATTGAAGTATTTGAAAGGCCTCCTCCCTTTATTCTCAGTACAAAGCCGGTCAATGATTATAAAGGCCCTCTAGAAAAAATGAGCAATGGTGTTAGGCATACCCACAAACCACTCATCATTGCCAAGTACTTTGTCAATTTTACAATAAACCATAGTACTAGCCTCATGCTTGTTAGTGAGGTAAAAAAGGCTCATGAGCTTTTAACATCAGTCAAAGAACAAGCACCAATGCACCTTCTAAACTGACTTGCTTCAGCGATTGTAACTGGAGATCCAATTCTTTCATTCAGGTTCAGCACATTACTGAAGTCCTCACAAAGTAACGAAGGACCTTTCACTGAGCTACTAATTCCAATAATATCACCCTACAAATCTTGTCTCTGGGCCTCAACATTAAACCCATACACAAATGTACACCAAAACATAATGCCAGTCTCTTTATGAACAACCTGACAATGAACCACCCAAGCACTAACATTCAAAATCATCACCTGAAAATCTTGAGGACTCCATATCACCCAAATTCTTCCATTTGGATGACATTCAAAAACCAATTGAAATTATTTTGTAAATTTGGATATCATTTTGTTTAATTGTAAATGAAATTGATCATTTTAATCATATTGTGGTTTCAAATATCAAGAATTGCGGTTTTAATTTTTGTTCATATTTAACGCTTTTTAACAATCGTTAGCGTCTTAAGCCTATGTCTCTTTCAATTGACGAATCAATTGCATTTGTTTTTAAAATTTGATCATGTTTAGGTATTACACCATCAATTTGATGATTTTAATCATTCTTGACTTTTAAATAAAATCAATTATGGTCTTTCTTTCAATCAACGAACAATTAGAATCTAGTTTTAATATTCGAACATGTTTTGAAAAGATACAAAAAATTTTGATCATTTTCGTTTTCAAAACATAAGAATCAATTTTTCAATTACTTTTCATAGTTAACGCTGTTTAACGATCCTCATAGTCTTAAGCCTATTTTATTTTTCAATTGACGAACCAATTAAACATACATTTCCGAAATTGGAAAATCGTTGATCTGATATCAAAATATTGATCTTATAAATCATAGTTAGCTTTAAAATAACAAGTTATTCAAGTTGAAATGTTGTTAAAATTTAGTGCTTTCAAACGATTGTAGCGTATTAAGCGTATTTCGTTCTGGTTAGATACAACCAATATTGATCATTTAAATCATACTGGCACTACCAAAAATCACGCAAAATCTCGATGCTTTTTGTTAGATGCTTTACTAAAGCATCGAGGATTTAATTGAGGGTGTCAACGCTTTTTTGTATCGGCCTTTGTACTCAGCATCAAAAAGCACTTAGAGTTATGCGGTGTCATCATGAGCATGTTTTCTGTTAATTTCACCTAAAGTGAGTAGCGGAAATTATTTTTGTTTGTGCGCCCCAAGTTTGTAAAAAAATATATAATGAAAAATTGTAATTGAAAACCCTTCAAACTTTAAGATAGATATAAGGAAAGAATAAAAATTGATTAAGGAAAATAATAATATAAAACTAAACCTACATCACTTTAGTTCTAGGTATTGTACACGATCATCAACAAGAACTTCATCAATCACTTATGTCTTCCCCACTCCCCTCCTTATCACATCACGCCAAAATCAATTGCCACCCCTTGCTCACAATTCAAAAAACTAATCTTCTCCTTCTCTAATTCATCCTTTTTACCCAAGCAATCAGTCATTGTTCTTAACTCATCATCGTTAGGTAATTATCTTTCTTCTCAATTTCATGTTTATATATTTCTTAAATTCAGGTTTCAAAACATTAATTAGTTAGAGCTTTCATGGATGTTTATATTGTTTGATTGAATCGAAGGGATAATTAAGCCAAAGCAAAGATATTAGCTTGCGAGCCATAGTTAATCCAGCCAACCGATTGAAAGGTACAATTCGGTCCTTTGCTCTCTATTTTGTGTTGTCAAGCATCTAAGTGGCCTTTCGATTTTTGTTTTATTTTTATAACTAGATTGTTGAATAGATTTATTTGATTTAACTTCTAAGTGACTCATGATTGCCAATCTGCTTGTTTTGTTTTGGGCTTCGATTAGTTACGCTTTTAACTTGTTTAGAAACTGAATGCTCGTTTTTGCAATTTCACTTCTTTTGCTTTTAAGATATTGAAGCCTATGTATGTTACGTAATTGAAATTTATAATTGGCCATAAATGTGGAGTGTTGTTATTGTTCGGTGTTGTACAACTTGAAACAAATTTTTGTGTTTCTATTTTTATTTATTTTTTTGGTATGTTATGTTGGTTTCTGCACTAAACTGAATGTTCTTTTACATTTTTTAATTGTTTTATTGATGTTTTCTATAGAATTCATTTCGAGCATTGTGAAATTGAAGCAGTTTTAAGGTGTTAAGAGTGACAAGAGTGAAACATGTATCATCTTTGGTTTCATTATGTTCATATGAATTTAATGATCTGGTGTTTGTTTTGTTTGTGAATGTACATTATTAAGGTTCATATTTGAGTTGTGTACTTTCAAGTGTAGATTATTGGATACATTACCTTTTTGTCGTTGTTGACACTTGTGACTTCTTATTTTTGTTCGTGGTTGTTGCTTTACTTTCTTGGTCAGGAATTTTACTTAGAAAAGTGGAAGTGTGGATTTTGAGGAAATTTATATGATTATAAATGCAAATGGATCAAAATTTAGTTAGTTAACGGACCAGAATATCAAAAGAGTTTAGAAACGAGGAACGAATAACTCTAGATAATGGTAACTAATAACTAATAATAAGTAGTGTATAATGTCAAGTACAAGTAAAATGGTGATGATTGATTTATTTGCAGTACACGAATAGTTTACAAATATTTCATAGTCCCAAGTGTATAAAGTATGAGGATGTCTTAGTAAAATACTTATTATTGTGTGCCATTATTGTGTGCCATGATTTTGGCGAAAAGGGATATCTCACTAAATCATATGTATATCAATATGGTCATTATATATATTACATTCAGTTAGCCCCTGCATGCATGAGTATATCTCACTTTTTTTGTCACATGATGACATTTTTAATAAGAGATATTATTCGCACTTTTTCTAGAAAGGAAGAATTCCCTTATTCTGGAATATGTGACATATTTATTTTTTAGTTTGTATTTTTATTTGTAATATTTCATCACTCCAAGTGCTTTGAGAAGATGTTTAACAATAGTTTTCATACATTGGAGTACATAAGGAATGTCTAATTTATTCCGTTGTTCTATGTAGTTCCTTGATCTCACAGTAAAAGGAAGCATTTCATTTTTTAGGAGGTATACTCTATAACTTCAATACACAAATCTCATTTTGGTGATTGACTAATAGGGAGAGGGTAGGGGAAGTTAGGGCTTCTTTGTTTTGATTTGGTTGGCGCTTTGTGAATGTCGGATTTGTTGATATCACTTTCTTAGATTTTGTTGCCGTTTAAGCTTATTTTTCCTATGTGTTTTTGGTTTTAAAAAACTACATGGAGTTCTGGTGAAACATTAGTTAACTTCAATTTCTGTTCTGAAGTGAACGTTCAACTTTAAAACTTGAATTGTTGGTCAAAACTTGAACTAAATAGAGAACTTCGTACCTGAATAGTGAAATCGAACCTTAAGAAATTGAACTATTAATATACTTATATTTTTGATTTTGCTTAATTCATGCACTAAGATTCTTTGTGAATCAGCTGATGATAAAGCATATAGTCTATGTAATATGTGCACTTGATGTTCTTATAAAAAAAAATTGTACAAATGATGTAAATAGTGGTTATAAAGTAATAATTTTATATTCATATATTGTATGTAGACATGTATACAAGCTGGATTTATCTGCCTAATAATCATCCTACATATATGAATGGTGTAGTGAAATTTCTACAACTTGCTCAAAAAACTCTGGTAGAAGGAAAACAATCGATGCCCTTGTAGAAAATGTCATTCGGACAAATGGTTCACTCAAGACGAAGTGGGACAACACCTTATGTAAGGAAGTCACTTTTCGGAAGATTACAAAATTTGGATTTATCACGGGAAACATGATATGGTTACTGGTATATTAGGGACTGATGGTGGAAAAAATATTCAAGGGTCATTGATTGAGAACACTACAACCCTATTGGTCATAATGACATGGTGGACCTAGTAAATGCTTCATTTGGAGTAAACTTCCCTGAGAGTACTACTGAACGTAGGGAGGATTTGATTAGCAAAATGGAAAGTAGGGCGGTGGAAAGTAAGAGGCAAGATTGCGCTGGGTCCTCTGAGGAGCCTAACCAATCCTTTCCCAAAAAAAAAAATTAGATGAAAAAGAATAAGCTATATATGATAAAATGATGGCAGCCGCTGATGAGTAGCTATATGAGGGTTTTGTACTTCTTTTTCTAGAATATCATTACTTCTCCAGTTGTTTCAACTCGAATGTATGGCACCTTGGAGAGCGGAATCATTCAACATGTTATTACAACTATTAGTGGATGATTTTCCTCAGATTAAGGAGTTCCCCACATTCTATTATGATAATAAGAAAACACTCACTCACTTAGGCCTTAATGATGAGAAAATTCATGCTTGTCGAAAATATTGCATCTTATATTGGCGCGAACATGAAGGCAAGAGTGAGTGTCCTAATTTTTTTTTCTTTTCAATACAAGACTGCAAAGGTTAAAACGACAGTGAAAGGTGAGGAAATTGAGGAAATGATTACTAAGGGTAACTAGCCAGCCAAGGTTCATCGTTATTTTCCCCGTGTGGGACCGGGGAAAAATAAATATGTTTTGTGTAAACACAATTTCCCTGGTGAAAGGGAGCTGGGGCTCCCTCCCACACGGAGGCCCGAGAGCCTGTGG
>ONZA01016733.1:3886-19834 GCA_900322205.1 Kewa caespitosa | reverse complement strand
CAAAACTTTCTTTTTTCTTATATGTTATCACATCAATAAACTTTTTAGCCTAGTACTAGTTTGCTTTATTTGTACTTGACCAGAATTTACATATAAAAATAATATCACACTATCATCAGTACAATCTTTGAGATGGAATAAAATGAGTAGCTTATTTCTCCGTACCTATGGTTGATGTAGCCTAGTCAAATTAAATAATGTTAAGTTAGATATGTAGAGATTAATTATCAATAAAGTTATTTCACAATGAATTATCATTTGTTTATTGGAAGTTATTGGTAATCATTTCATTTTCGAGAGAAGAAATTTAATTACCTTAAGTTACTTATTGAGTTTATTCCAGGATTGTTGCACATTTAATTAGTAATCGTTAAGCTTTTTATGTCTACCCTAAGGCTTTACATTATTGAGTAGCAATTAATTGAGAAATCATCCGGTCAAATTTAGGTTAATGTGCTATAAGTTCGTCAAAATGTAGCATTATTATACAAGTAATGCATCAACATGTGATATAACAAAAATGTGATTATTTTCTGTTTTAATTTTCTTTTATCCCATTTATCTTTCAAATTTTAAAAAATCAAATTTTTCCTCATCTAGAGAGTTGAAATCTCAATGATTTCAACACTCTCTTGCTGAAATTTCGTCACGTCAATAAAGATTTTACCATGCTACTAGCCTGCATTACCTATAATTGATTGCAATCTACAGGTAATAACATCACACTGCCATAAGCACAAGTGCTTATATTTCCTTCAATTTTTATTTTATCTCAATTAAGTATGATATTTTGTCCTAATTGCAAATAAATATTAATTAAAGTCAATAAACAAAAACAAAGACTAATTAGCACTTGTTAGAGGTAGTAATTGACATAAATATCACATTTAAGGTTTCGAAATTCGTCTATTCAAATTTTTTCCCATCTGGAAATTGGATTTCTTGACGATTTCAGCTCTCTCCTATCCAGAAGTCGACGCATCAGTAAAGTTCTTAGCCTACTGCTAGACTGTTTCACCTATACTTGGACGGAATCGACTGGTGAAAATGACATCACAATGTCATCAATACATTCTACATATAAAATGTGATTCTATTTTATTTGATTTTTCTTTTATTCCTAGTAAGTATGTTTTTTTGTCCTAGTTGCAAGTAATAGGATATAGTGTTTGAGAACTTGAATTTGGAATGAATTTGTTCTTTGATGACTAAGAAAATTTTAAGTTTGCATTTCATCCAAATTAATGGCCTCTCACAAAGCCATAAATTTGGAGGATTTCAAATCACAACCCCCACCATAGCATTTAAAAATTTTCTCTCTCCACTTGTTTCTTTACGTGTTTTGAATTTCAAATACATCATCATGGTAGACTTGAAAAACTTTTAACTTATTGAAATCTAAATTTTTAAATTTAAGTTGTCAAACACACCATAGAGTGAATTTCCTTCCCTCAAATTTTGAAATTTAATTATTTCAACCTCTTACTTAAACGCTATCACATCAATGAAGATGGTAACCTGCTACTAGTCTATCTTACATGTATTTGACCGGAGTATACAGTTTGAAATAACATCACATTGTCAACAATGATTACATTTCGTTTGCTTTTTCTTTTATCCCAAGTACGATTTCTTGTCCTCATTGCAAGTAATGTGATTAAATTAAAATACTTTATCTGAAATATCATTTTATATTTTATCTTTGNTTTAAATTACTTGTCATTATAGTACCTACACTTTCATTGCCTATACAATTTTTCTAACTGTAATTGCCTTTGGTGACTTGAAAAATAGAGGAGAGGAAGTGAAGAGTGTACATTTGTCACTGTGAAAGTTGTTGAAGTAAAAGATTTTATATATAGACAAGTTATTCAGATTAATGATGGAACCTTGTGACTAAATAAACTTAAACGAATGTTTAGGAGCATTGCAACTAATTACACGATTCAGTGACTTCATAGTTGTCATTTACACGATAAATTGACTTGGGCAGGTGGATGAACATGGCAAACCTGACTTGCCCGGGACTGCAGAAATTCTTCCTAGTTATTTGAGCCGGACAGGTCAAATACAACGCATATCGCCACCTTGCCGAGTCACCCTGACATAACCTATTAATACACATACCTAAGTATCTATTACCAGAGTCATCAAATAAAGTTTTGATTCCAAAACATACACATATACATGCTACTTGGGTGATCCGAATACATCATTTATATCCAAAAATGATCCAATTCCTAATTAAACATGGGCGACTTTGTCCATTCTGTCACTTCAGTCGCGATCTAGTTCGACGGGCTATAAATCATCTCCAAGGTAATCTTATACTTCTTTGCATTTACACCAACAGAGCTTGTTGCATGCAATTTACACAAGTACACAATTAGCTTGGAGCTCTATCACCCATTTAAGCATATAACAACATCGACGAATCTGAAATACTTACAAACTAATGATACATTTTTTTTCCCACGGCCATAGCTCCAGAGATTTAAACATGTAAAAATCACAATCATGCCTACACACATAAAACAAACAATACCGAAAACAATCAACAAAACACATTCACATATTAGCTGAATTCCTCAATATAGACTAGTAAAGAGATGTACGGAGTTGATTGATTTTATATCACCGGTTTAGAAACCGTCACGTACCAATGTCATCCCACACCCAAAAGTCATCCAAATATGAGACCTTGGTTAGAACGTTGTTCGTGGTTAAAACTAAATCAAATTAAGGGGAAATTACATTCACAGCAAACTGCTAAAAAAGAGATCCGGATTTGAACTGCAATAGAAATGAATCGGGGCGGTGGCGAATTGCTAAAGTGCTTGAACCAGATTCTAACAACCTAATACTAGAACGAATCAATTTCGAATCGGGACAATTTCTTAAAAAATTCCAGGATGGGTCAAATACGAATCAGGATGAATTCAAACTGAATTTTCGAGCGAGTCAAATACGAATCGAGCAATTCTCAATCACATTTTAGGGCGAGTCAAATATTAGTCGGACAAATTTAAAATCGAATTTTAACACGACTGAGGATAATGATCAAATTACAATGCAAAAAATCCAATTTCTAAAATTTCATATGAAGTTGAAATTATCCTGACAAAAAAAGAAAAGATTAACACCGTCATATGTTTATCATCAATTGATCAATCATTATATCACTTAGGAGTCGGCCAATTATGTTATTGTTTGTTAACAATTGACCATAATATCACTTTTCATTAATGCATTGTTTAATACTCCATCCATCCCTAAAAGAATTTTACATTTCTTTTGGGTGCAAAGTTTAAGAAATAGGGGTAAAAGTACAAAATTATCCTCGCTTTAGGTAGAGACAAGTACTAAATTATCCTCACTTTAGGTAGAAATGGGACCCACTAGTGGGCTTTCTAGACATTTCACATGTAAACCACTCCTAAATAAGGAAATGTAAAATTATTTTTGGGAGACCTCTTTTTAGTAAAATGTAATCTTCTTTAGGGACGGAGGGAATACTATTTTAGGTTTATTGTCAATTGTTCATTATAACACTTATCATTAAGGCATTGCTCAATGCTGCAATATGACAATTAACAATTAACTCATATACCACTTAGGCATTATTTATGTCATATGTTTATTACCAATTGATTATTGTATCACTTTTCATTAATGCATTCTCTGATACTATTGCATCTTTATTCCTAATAGATTGATCACTTACAATTAAGCATTATCTAACACTATTCTATGTTCATTACCGACAAAAAAAATAAAAAATAAAAATAAAAATAAAAATTAATGAACAAAAGAAAAACTAAATATAATAGTTAATAATTTTTGGCGAACAAACACACACGCACGTATGCTCACACACACACACGTACACCTTTGTACCCATGAGGAGGGTTCAATTCTNAATAAAAGCAAGAGAAATTACATTCTTTAGACAACTAGAAAAGTACGTCACGGATTAACCGAATTAATCAAATTGAATTGATTCCATGAGAGAACCGCGAGCTAAATCGAATTGGTTTCACAAGCCAATTCGAATCGATTTCATGAGCCGGATCAAATCGGTTTGGTAAACGAGTCGAATCTAAACGGTTTGCTAAATCTTAAAAAAATTAAAATCAAATTTGATGCATGTGCCAATGAATCAAATTCGGTTTGAAAGAAGATTGCTTTTAAAATGAGTCAAATCGGGCGAAATCCTGAATTGGGGCGAGTTGAATCAAGACCAATTCGAGCCACAAAACAGCTCTACGTGCTGTAGTTTTAGAAAGCCATTTTTCTACAAACCAAAATATAATTTATTAGACAAATTACTAACATATACACACATTTAATTGCAGGAAATGGAATTTATTCTAAAAATTATCAATTTGCCCATGGTTTTCTTGTAATCAACATCCTTCCTCTTCATAAAGTCTAACAACATAGCATCTTTCTTCAGAATAGAAAATTAATATGCAAACCAAATGATCAAACAGCACTGACATAAGCAACTATTTGGTGTAAATGAAATTATCATTAATATATATAGATAAAGAATGTTAGTCCTTACTCTATCATAACTAAAACTCATGTCCAACCATATTTTTACAAGAACATTACTTCCTACTTCTTCAACACCAATCAAATAATGTCTCATCAATCCATAAAGCTCATTCTTGTGATTCTTCTACCCTTCGAATTGTACAAGAATGTCTAAACCTTTGTTTTGCCACTCCATAAAATTCATCTACAAACAAGGAACCAATTAGTTTCGATAATGCATGAACATAAAACTAACTCCTAACCAACATTTGAAATGTAAACCAACCACAAGTTGGGGTTCACGACTGAATCGTATCGGCCCTTCACCATTCCATAATTCAGTCACAAGCTAGATAACAAATAAAGTCAATGCATCGTGCTCAAAAAAGAAATTCTAATTCATTTCGTAAGAAACATGTAATTATATATTACCCTAGTGTTCAATAACATCCTTGCTCCAAGTAGAGTGCAAAAATGCATAATTGTTCTACCTCGACGATATCAGTCAAAAGCACCAATTGAGGAGATCCGAATCTGCATTCAATAAAAGTTGGTAATCGATTAAAGTTTCCAGTTTTCATATTACTTATATCATAACAACTTATATACAATAAATTACTCAAAGTTGGGATGAGGTTTTTTTGAAAACCACGTTTAAAGTATTTCTCCAATGACGAATCCTTCAAAAAAAATTTCTCCAAGTTCTATCAACCCTCCATCCCTAGCCTCCTTGAACCTTTTACCCTTCTTCTTAACAATGCTATCCTCTTTCTTCAATAGAGTGTGCATCATTTTCTTGTCACTTCCACTTTTCTTGCCACTACCACTAC
Organism: Kewa caespitosa; assembly: GCA_900322205.1. NCBI lineage: Eukaryota > Viridiplantae > Streptophyta > Magnoliopsida > Caryophyllales > Kewaceae > Kewa > Kewa caespitosa. The sequence continues at coordinate 14,465 of ONZA01016733.1, read as the reverse complement.
CACCTTCATTGTCGCTGCTATCCTCCACTGGTACCCTAATCCATATAAACCTTTCATTGTGATTTTCAAAACCAAGAGGCCTTTCATTATCATCCAAACTCATGTCCTCAAAAGTTTCTCTAACAATGTTATTTGCCTTCCTATAAATAGAACGTTAACCATTTGATTCACCCTTTGCTTGACTATGATACTCATCATTTAATTCACTGCCGAATTCACCATTCTCAAATTCACCCTTCAATTTCGAATACTCCAATTCAGAAGCCTCGATTCATCATCACGATGAATATTTTCAGCTAAGTGACGAGGTACATTGGTGCTCAATTTTTCAACTCCCCTAACCTTCCTCTTTCCCTTTGGTGGTTCCTTTCTTGGATACCTTGATCTACTTGCGCATCACCCTCATTATCTTAAACATATTCCTCTCGCTCATTTTTCTTCGGCTTCACCCACCTCTCCTTGCGCTTCAGTGAGTCCATGGTCACCTATAAGTACGAAATTACATTTACATTAATATAGTCAACCCATACTTCCTATATAATATCAAGTTCTAAGTGAGGAAGCAACAAGCTATGCAAACGAACATGTACTCTTGTACAACTCAATAAAGACAGAATTAACAACTATTACTATTACTCACTTTGATGGCCAGTTATGGTATGAGGTCCAATGTAACAAACTTATAAAATATAGTCATGTAGGATGCAAAGCAAGGATGTCGTCTCCCGTAACAAAATTTCTTCAAGTTCAATAATTGCGCCAAGTTTAAAACCATCAAATAAAAAAAAAACAACTATATATATACACACACACACAAGGACATATTAATTTATGTTATAAACAAATTTCAATAAGATAGCACCATTAGTTTTATTAATAAATTTATATTTTTCTATGTTTTATAAGCTACCCATTTAATGGATAATTATTGTCCTTTCGCATTCAAGGTGCAGCTTATAACAAAATTCATCAAACTAACTTCACATCAAAAAATTTCATTGTGCAATACGTTGCAGTTATCATATCAAATCCATCGTGCTCCACCTTCTTTTTCTACCTTATGATCACAATTCTTGGCAAACTGAATCAAAGGTGGAGTCCATGCTGTGATGTGAGCTTTACTCTCCTAGATGATGGATTCTCCCAAGTCTAATATATCTAAGTAAAAAATCTTGAATAAAGTTTTATTATGTATATGCAACTACATTCAAAGTGAACCTTAAACAAATAGCACATGTTTTTATCATGCAATACATACATACTTGGAGAGCATATAACATCCCCCAAAATCCTATTTCACAACCAAGTTGTCCTCCTTGTTCTAATGCATTTTCTTCCTTCTTGTCACTGGCTTTCGTGAACATAACCAAATAGTAGATAAGTAGTCTGAATTTTCTGTCCCATTTGGTGTCCCATTTCATGTACCACTATAATGTGAACCATAGATATAAAAATTTCAACGATTGAGATTTTATTGGTATACGAGTTGGCACACCAAGTGGGACAGAAGATCCGCACGAGTAGATAAGGTCATTTATAACAACCTCACACCAATTAGAAATCTTAGGGTTAGCAATGGACAAAGCAATATTGAAATAGTTTGAACTTATTTTTCTGTTATGATTAGGTGCCAATAGAGTGACAATGGTGTACACCAGAAATATTATCTTGAATTTTCCTTCTCAAAAATACCAAAGGAATGTACAAGTTATAATATAAGTTTGTGTGAGACAGTTTTTCTTACAAAAATCCTTATCACGTTTTTTCGAAACCACCAACGACCACTAGAAACACCCAAAACCCACACGATATCAAAAAGCATACACATCAACCCACACACAATCTCTAATCTTTATAGCTTTTGATTAGCTCCATCATATTGCTCAATTATTCAAAATACGAACTTTCTATCAACAACGAAGTTAGGTAGAAACATCAATGGACCAAGTCCAAACTCTTTTACCCATTCCCTTTACTTGATCATTGAGAAATGCGATAAGGGCCAAAAACTTGTCTCGTGTGCCTCCAATAGCAACACATTTGCTACATAATTTTTCTTAAAAGCCGATGTCGTTGCCCCTCCCCTTCCACCCCTCCCCCCTTTTGTGTAACCTGTTCCCATGACATGTCATAGATTTAGCCATACATCATTTACTAATATCTATCAATTGTTAGCATCCTTGGTACCCAACATTTTAAAATTTATCCAAGCACCTCTATCACTCAATTATGTTATATTGCACTTTTTAGTAAGTTTTGTGCAAAACAACATACAAAAAATGACACATGCAAATATTTTCAAAAACTACCTACATACGACATCAAACAATAAATGAGTTCACTAAATCAACAAACTAATTAACCACTAAATTCGTCAATATGACCAATTCGGCTTAAACAATTTAATTTTCCAAAATCGAAACCTTCTATTCAACATCATAAAAACATGATTCAATTTCTTACTCATATTCCAAAATTACCCATAAAAACCGCAAAATAAAAATCAAATTTTACCTTATTTAAACAGAACACTATCAATAACCAACAAGAATTGAAAATTTACTGAAATTCCAAAAGGACTTGCTTCCGCAAATGAATAAACTACGCACAGCACAACGCAAATTGACCACTTGGTTCGAATTTTTTTTTTACCAATGAAGTCAATAAAGGAAAAATGCAATGATGTTGAAATTGTCCACCCCTCGAAAGAAAAAAGTAAACGGAACTAAGATACATGCAATGTCAACAATGAAACTACAGAACAAAAATGTCCCTCGGTTATAGTTATGAAGTGCTGGTTAATTATATACATACTGGGAATAAGTGTACTAAAAATGATACTGAGGTTGATTACACATTTTCATATTATGTTGCTGAATAAATAGCAAATAATGATGGCATCAAACCGAGAACAATTTATGAATGCCAAAAAAAAAGGATCAAACAAATGGAAAGAGACAATCTAAACAGAATTAAAATTGCTTGATAAGAGAAACGTTTTTGGTTCGATAACCCAAGCACCCAAGGGTGTGATACTCATATATGGGTGTTTGTGCTAAAACGAAATGAGAAACATGCAAACATAAGGTGCTAGGCCAGACTTGTAGCCCAAGATTTTCTCAAAGACTAGGCGTTGATTACGAATAAACAAATTCTCCTTCTCCTGTTGTGGATGCAACAACTTTGACGTTTCTAATCAACCTAAAAATTTCTAATGAACTACAAATGCGATTGTTGAGTGTAATGACTGTATACTTATATGGGTCTCTCGTCACTGAAATTTACATGAAGATTCCTAAGGAATTACCCTGTTAGACGCTATCAAATCAAAATCACAAGGTTTGTATTTTGTATAGCTAAACAAATTCTTGTATAGCCTCCAACAATCTGGTTGAACGTCTAATTGAATACCTCCTCCGGAAAGGATATAAAAGTGACCAGATCAGCCTTCGTACTTTTATCAAGAGAACTCAATGATTCGCTATAATTGTATTTTCTATGACTGATTTGAATATGGTTGAAACTTTCAAAAAACTTGAGAGTACTACGAAATACTTGATGAATGAAGAATCTCGAAAGGACAAATTTTGCCTCGGCCTACAAATCGAACATATCGAGGTTGCAATATTCATCCATCAATTGAACGATATCAAAAGGGTTCTAGAAAGATTTAGATATGGAAAGGTTGCAATATTCACTAACTTCGCCAGTGATAGTACATCCTTCTAATCCTATAGATAGAACATCCCATCATTGAAAAGAAAACTAGAAGTGCTAGGTTCAGAAACTCCATACATGAGATCTTTTGGTGCCCTAATGCATCTAACAAACAATACAAAACCCTATATTGCCTTTGTAGTTAGTCTGTTATCACCACATTGTTCGGAGCCAACCAAAAGATATTGAAAAAGAGTCAAAACCTTGTTCTGTTACCTTCATGGAGCAATCGATCTAGGAAAATAATATCAAGAAATGAAGATGTCACTCTTGTTTGATATGCTTGTTGGATACGCTATTGCAAGTTAGCTATTGAATCTAGAAAAGGTTGAATCTCAGAATGTGTAATGTTCACTTATGAAGGTGCGGGGATCTCATGCAAATCCACCAAAAAAATATTAACTACCACATCGTCCAATCAAGAAGAGTTGATCGCTTTTACAAAGTAGGAAAGGAATGTGCATGTCTACGAAACATGATCTAAGACATGCTTAAAAGAAAGTGATTTGAAAACAATCAAACGAATCCCAACACTTATTTGCGAAGACAACAATGCATGCATCGCTCAAGTCAAAGAAGGTTATACTAAAAGCAACAATACAAAGCATATAAGTTCTTCTGAACCTATGACTTAGTAGTTGATGAAACTATCAGTGTGCAACAAATCAGGTCAAACAACAACACTACAGGCTGTTCACAAAATTATTGCCCACGAAGAGATTCAGGGATTATGTCCACAAGATTGGCATACGACATCTCCGTGATGTACATTTAAATCAGGACGAGCGTTATTTGCGTCGTACTCTTTTTTCTTCCCAATAAAATTTTTGTCTCATTTGATTTTTCTTGGTGTTTAATGAGGCAACATGCAAAGCATATAATACAATTTGAATGGTTATATGTGTTCACTTTTTTCCTTGTTTTGATTTTTTTTCCTTGGAGTTTTTCCATGACAAGGTTTTAAGGAGGCAATATGTATACTAATTTTGGTGACCCCTTGAAAAGTGTTGTAAACCGAGAAAATAAAGGGTGAATGGTTCGCCCTAACTCACGGGATATTTCCCACTCCCAACGTACAACAACTATACAGTTTTTACTATAATACATCCTAAGTAAAAATGAAATGTACCAGTTTGAGCAAAACACAAACCAATTGTCAAAACAAAATACAGTACATCCATAATAATAATGAATTTGTTAAAAGTTGCTTGTGTTAGAACTCATGGCGCGCTTTCAACTGAATGTGCAAATTGATCTTGTCTCAGTCTCTCCTTGATCTTCCCGTAGAGGGACTTGATTTAGATCAATTTGTTTTTGATTTCTCCAAAAACTCACCCGAGTGTATGCTTTAACGAGAGGTCATGTGAGAGCAAAGTTGTCAATGACTACTTTTTTTATCAAGTTAAGGACCGTAAAATTAAATTTAGGACGCTCCAATAATAAAATACTTACAATTAATTTTAAAACGAAGTAAGTTGGGAGTGATAGTAGTTCCACAACTCCTATCGGCTCCCGCCAAAAATGCATGGTCAAAAAAGTTAAATTTAGGACTCTCCAATAAAAATACTTATAAGTAATTTTAAGATGGAGTAAGATGGGAGTTATAAAAATATTGCCGCCAAAAATACATGGTCACACTCCTATTACATAAGCTCAGCATCATGGAGAGCGGGTTTGAACCTAACTATATGCAACACTGCGAGAATATTGAGATGTCTGAAGTTACAGTCTTACGGTTAACGAACTGACTTGCTAAATTTAAGCCAAAAATGGAGTGAAAGACTATTGGGCTATATTATTGTGACGTGAATATTTTAGACTCTAGTGTATTAGAAAGTCTTGTAATCTATGGCTCTCTTGGTATATATACTCAAACATAGTGAATGAAAAGGAAAGCAACTTGAGAACTCAATTCTGTACATGGTATCAGGCTAAAACTCAATCCTGCAACTGTATCCCTACAAACACAAAACCCGATCCCCCTACCAGCGCCATGGCCGACGACCAAGAACCACCAAAAGAACGAGGCCAGTCGAAACCTCTCTCCTTTCTATCTTCATCCATCAGACACCCTGGGTCTTCTATTAACAAACATCATTCTCAAAGGCCAAGATAAATACCACGAATTGGCTAATGCAGTGAGTTATGGCTTTGCAGCCAAGCGCAAGCATTGTTTCTTGGATGGCACCGTTACCAAACCCACTGATGGTTCTTCATATGCTTCTAAATGGAAGCCCGTCAACTCCATGCTTCAAATCTGGATCATGCAAACCTTTGGACCTAAGGTACAATCCACGTTAGTTACATGTCAAGAGTCCAAGAACTTTGGGACGATCTTCGTCATTACGCGGTGGTTGATCCTCTTCGTGGGCAACAATTGCGTTATTCCATCCATGATCTAACTCAGCCAGGAATATCCGTTGCTTCGTAGTTTGGACGTCTTATAGCCCTCTACGATGAACTTGCGGGATTTCTCAAGGATCACGAGTGCACGTGTGGTAGATGTGTTTGTTATAATGCATCGAAAGTTGTTCGTGAAGAGCGCGAAACCGAATGTTTGCACAAATTTCTCATGGGTCTTGATCGTGCCATTTTTGAGATCACACGCTCACACATCTTCGATTCCTAACCTCAGCAGCGCATATGCTATCGTGGCGCTTGAAGAGACTCACAGACAAGTTAGGACGGCCAAGTAAGAGTGTCATAATGTTGTTGGTTTTGCTGTCCAGACTTCCGCAACATTGTCCTTGCCCAATACTGTCAGTGTCGCAAATCAGTCCACAGATCATAGTACTAATCGTCCTCAATGCACCTACTGTAAGAAAATGGGCCATGAAGTCCAAGATTGCTTCTTGATTATTGGGTACCCTGATGATGATCAGCATCCCCGTGGTAGTGGCTGTGGAGGCTGCAATAATCGGGGTGGAGGTTGTGGACGTGGGCGTTAATCTGTCGCAACAGCCCACGCGATTGAAGTCGACAACGCAGCCACTGCTACTCTCAATAGTTCTCCACTACCAACTCTTACCTCGGAGCAATGGACTAACATAATTAATTTTCTGAATACAAATAAACATGCTTCTTCTGATAGGATTTTGGTGAGTACCTTGTGACAGTTTGGATCATGGACTCGGCGCATCATGACTCATGACACGAAACGTTCTAAACTTACTGATATTGTTTCTATCCCTTCTTTTCCTTTTCGCTTACCTAACAGTAGATTATCCTTTGCTCATCATGTTGGAACAACGAAACTTGACAGTGGCCTTATTCTTTGACAAAATCTACTTTTTCCTAATATTGAGGGCAATTTGATGTCCATTTATAGTGTGCTTGATGATTTAGGTGGCTATTTGGTGAGCGATAACGAACTTTGTGTCTTATAGGCTCGTTCACTTACGAAGCTGATTGGAGTAGGTGAGCGATCCGGTGGGGTTTACGTCTATCGGGTTACGATGCAAGCATGTGCCAACATGATTATCGAAGCTTATGGATCTTCGCTTTGGCATCAATGCTTGGGACATCCTTCCTCTAGAGCAGTTAGATTACTTCCAATTCAGTTTGTAGCACATAGTGCCTCTACTCATAAAAATTGTGATGTGTGTTTTAAGGGCAAAGAAAAATCGTGATGTTTTTTCTCTTAGTGACAGTCGTGCTACAAGCATGTTTCTATTTGTGGTGCTTATTACTTTCTTACAATTTTTAACGATTTCAAGCGTTGTGTTTTGGTGCATCTTATGGCTTGTAAAAGGGAAGTTCCTCTTCTTTTCAAGAAAATTTGTACTATGGTGAAAACCCAATTTTCCCGCCCTGTCAAAATTGATCGAAGTGATAATGGCACTGAATTTAAGCCCCCGCAGTTGTTTTTTGATGAGCTTGATATATTATTTCAACATTATTGTGTTGGTACTCTACGAAAAGGTGGGAGAGTTAAGAGGAAACATCGTCACATATTGAATGTTGCTCGTGCATTACGCTTCCAGGGGTCCTTGCCAATTTCTTTTTGGGGTGAATGTGTAATCACTGCCACCTACTTGATCAATCGCACCCATACCCCTATTAATAATGGAAAGGCTCCTCACGAAGTGTTGTATGGTTTAGTGCCTGCTTATAAGCATTTGCGTGTTTTTGGGTGTTTATGTTATGCACATCATATCTCTCGTGACCATGATAAATTTAAAGAACGTGGTCGAAAATGTGTGTTCATCAGTTATCCTTTGGGAATGAGAAGCTAGAAATTGTTTGACTTTGAAACGGGTAAAATTTTTGTATCGATGGACGTCACATTCATTGAGGGTTCGTTCCCATTCAACAACCCATCACGCCTTCCTCACTCCACGATCACTACCCATCAACCTGGTTACCTTGATGATGATGCAGATTTGATTTTTTGATGCTTCAGAACCAAATCCATCACTGGCCTTACCTCCTTCTAGTCCGCCCTCACCACTGCCATCTCCGAACAGGGGGAGTCCGCCGGACACATGCTCAGCCACTGCCGCCACCTATGCAACTACTACGGATAGGGGGAGTGCGTCTGTTCCTACGCCTTCTCCCATGGGTAAAGGCCATCGTATCAAGCAAGCCAATGTTCATTACGAGGACTATGTGTGTAGTGCTACTATTAGTGACAATGATGTTCCCGATAGCTCTAGTCACGTAAACCCATCGTCATCTCCCACTTCGTCAGCTAAGTTATGTACATCCTATCCTTTAGCTAACTATCTGTCTTGTACTAATTTTTTTGTGGGACATCGAGCTTTTCTTGCACCAATCTCTTCTACACAAAAGCCCGACGCTTATAGCTCGGCCAGACATGATCCCAAATGGAGGCAAGCCATACCGAACGAAATTGATGCTCTACATGCTACTAGCACTTATTCTCTCGAGACATTGCCACCATGGAAACATGCTATTCCTAGTACTTGAGTGTATCGTATCAAGAGCTAGTGGTAGTATTGAACACTATTAGGAGCATCTTGTTATCTGCAGCAACAAACAGAAGAAAGGGATTGACTTTAATTAGAGTGAAAGACCATTGTGCGGGCATTCTTAGTTGTTGGAGCTGCTCGCAACTGGAAAATCTTTTAGATGAATGTACAAAATGCATTTCTCCATGGTGATCTCCAGGAAGAAGTTTATATGTTGCCGCATCCCGGCTTCCACACGTCTACTCCTGGTCAAGTCTGTCGACTTCATAAAGCTCTGTATGGCTTGCATCAAGCTCCACGTAACTAGTATGCAAAACTCTCGGGTGCCTTGATGAGGTATGGGTTCACTCAGTCTCCTGCTGACAATGCGCTATTCACCATGCATCACTCTGGCCGGACTCTCTGTGTCTTAGTTTATGTTGACAATTTGATCATTGGTAGAAATGATCTGGCTACCATCACCAAATTGAAGCAATATTTGCATCCGTGTTTCAAAATGAAAGACTTGGAAAAAACTTAAATACTTTTTGGGTCTTGAGATAGCAACAAATCAGGATGGTATTTTCTTATCACAAGGCAAGTACAGTCTTGATATATTGAAAGAAACCGACCTTCTTGGAGCGAAACCAGCTCTTTTCCGATGGAGCAAAATCACAAGTTCGCCCTTGTTGGTGGACCACTACTCACGGACCCTACGCCTTATCGATGTCTCATAGGCCGTCTTATCTATCTTACCATCACACGCCTAGAGTTGTCTTACTATATTCATATCTTGGCTCAGTTCATGCGATCCCCACGTTAGCAACAATGGGAATCAGCGTTAGGTGTGGTTCGATACTTGAAAGGTACGCCAGGTCAAGGTATTCTTCTGAGTGCACATAGTAGTCGTAAAATGACAGCTTATTAGATGCTGATTGCGGTAGTTGTCCACAGTCTCGCCGGTCCATTACTGATTTTATCATCAAACTTGGGCAGTCTCCTATCTCTTGGAAAACAAAGAAACAAGACACTATCTCGTTCTTCAGCTGAAGCTGAATTTCGCTCCATGGCGAATACGACAGCACAGCTTGTGTGGCTTCCTCGTTGTGCACTCCCAGCCAATGAGGCTTTGTTGCGATAATACTGCTACTCTTCATATTTCTTTCAATCCCGTTTTTCATGAGCGCACAAAGCATGTTGATGTTGATTGCCATTTCATTAGAGAAAAGCTGCAAGAAGGACTCATTTTACTACTCATGTTCATTTCTCTAAGCAAATTGCAGATCTTCTCACAAAGGCGTTGCGTCGGAAGCAATTTGATTACCTTGTGGGCAAGTTGGGCATTATTAACCCTTACGCTCCAATTTGAGGGGGAGTATTGGGCCATATTATTGTGATGTGAAAATTTTAGACTTCTAATGTATTAGGAAGTCTTGTAATCTACGGTTCTCTTGGTAGGGTTGTATATATACTCAAACATAATAAATGAAAAGGCAAGCAACTTGAGAACCAGGGGCGGAGCCACAGGAGGGGGGGCCTGACCCCGGCAGCCGTGCCCAGCAGTCGTTTATTTTTTTTTTCTGGCCTGTACAAATTAAGGTCAAATAACATATTCAGTGAATATGTGCAACTAAGTAGTGCCCTGGCGCAATGGTTTGAAGAAGCTTGGTAAGCTGACCTGAGGTCACGGGTTCGAATCCTGAAGGTCCTTTTTCTTTTTCGTGCCCTACCCAACCCAGCCGCCTATGACTTCTATTTAATCTTTTTTTCCTTCTTTTTTTTTTCTTTCTTTTCCTTATTCTACTCGAAATTCAAGAACACCTAAACAAAACACTTTGCCTCTAATCCCCAAAAAACTCAAACCCTAACTTAGTTAATTTAATAACAACATTCTACAAAGAGGGGAAACGATCAAGATTATTTCATTCATCATTAACAATACAACAGTCAGA
>ONZA01016732.1:15440-25727 GCA_900322205.1 Kewa caespitosa | reverse complement strand
TTATAAGTTAATAAAATTATAAAATCTCATGGTCCATAGAAGCTCAGCTGTATACTACAGTTGCACTACCTGCCAAAAAAAAAAAAAACAAAAAAACAAAAAAACAAAAAAAAACCAAAAAAGTGGAGTGATTTCTGTATATAATGTTAAAAAGTAAAATAATTCTAACTTTAGTTCAGTTTGAAAACTATTTCCGTTGATATGGTCCACGTAGGATTGGGACATCCAAACCATTTTTTTTTATAAGATTTGGAGCAAAACCGCCATTTCAACTGGCGGTTTTAGTTAGATTACACATTCTCCCAGTGTATCTTACAAGGCCTAAAATCGCCAAATCAACTGGCGGTTTTAGGCAAATTAACGTAAAACCGCCATTTCAAATGGCGGTTCTACCTTAAAACCGCCAGTTAGACCGATGGTTTTACTCCGAATCTAAAAAAAAATATTGATCTTGGTATCCCGATCCTACGTGAACCATATCAACGTAAATAGTTTCCAAATTAACTTAAAGTTAGAATTATTTTGCTCGTCAGCCATATCTACATAAATCACTCAAAAAAGTGCACTACACTTGGAAATGTGACGATCGCACGGCCACTTTGCCTCCCGTTTGCTTCTCTTCTGACATGCTTTCCCCTGTTCAACAACAGGCATTTCGAATCATCTCTCAGTTCCAACTCACACTTTCTCACTACTTTTGCTCCACCATTTTCACACCAAGATGAAGGTAACACTAAAATGCTACAACAAGAACAACAACAACAACAACAACAACAACACATGTCACACTTACCAAAGACAAAACAACAAAACCAGAAACCAGGAACAAGCTGCAAAGCAACACATAGAAGAGATCAGAGCCAAGAAGTTCTCAATTGGTGGTTCTGAGCCAAACCCACTAACCCAAGACCTTCACCATGCTGTCACTAGCCTCTCTGCTGAGCTCTACACTAAAGACATTCACTTCCTCATGGAGCTCATTCAGGTTCATTACACATTGCTCTTTTTCCCGTCCCAAATTAGTTGTCACCGTTGGGTATTTATGAGCCGTAGTCAATAGTTGTCACATTTCGGTTGTAGTAATGAATTGTGCCCCTTTTTTTTGGACATCCGTCAAGTGGACATTTGTATCATTATGCCTCGAATTCTTAATTTAAAAATCGTTGTCCGTTATGAGAAATATCCAAATGTGAGAGTTCCACATAAGAACATATGGAGAGAGGGAACATATGGAAAGAGGGAACTACTAGTATATAAGTCTCGTGGACTACTCCTATTATCAATTAGTTTTAGAATGGAACCACACTGAGTTTGTGTACTAGCCTCTTCACCTCTATGACTCATAAAGTTTGCATCTTTTTTTTTTTTTCAATTATTTGTGGGAAGAATTAATAAAGTTTGTTTCTTTAAGCTTGCCTCAAATTATTGTTAGAACTCTCAATTATAAGTGCAAAGTTATTTTGTACATGTGGTTATTTTATTTATTTATTTATTCTCACTAGGCCTCAAATTTTCTTAATTATAAGGAATCGATGGGACATGACAACTAATCTGGAACGTATGCAAGGTCCATTTACTCCAATTTTCTTTTCTGGGCTTTCATTTTGCGCTGAAATTCATCTACTTCAGTAAACTTTTACCTTGTAATTTTGCCTTTTTTTCTTTTTTTTTTTTTGATGAAAACGAGGGGCAACAACCCCAAGAAACACAACGCAAACTAAGCTACAACTAATCGTGGCCAAGCCACACCAACCACATTATTATTGAGTAGGCCCATTATCCTTACAGGGGGGGACTCAAACTCTTCATAAGCACTAGGAAGATCGACTCCCATGTTAGCTAATTCGTCAGCTACCTTGTTGGCTTCCCGGTAACAATGCTCATAGCGCACTTGCCACACTCCATTGTCAATGAGCTCTTTGCAAGTCTTAATGACGTAGTAGTGCGGGTTAGCTCGATCAAGTTCCTTCCCTTGTAGTGTTTCCACAACCTGGGAGTCAACACATACTATGAGGCGTCCTAAGTTCCGCTCTCTCGCCATCAGAAGTCCCAAAGCGAGTGCCCGCAACTCTTACTTGTCATGAATGAACTCTTACTTGTTGCGAGACCGAGACCCTCCAAGCTAACTCCCAAATCCCCGCATTAACATCATCTTGCTCTACTTCATTACGAATGATCTTGATGGCTGAGTTGAACGAGAATGGTTTTGGAGACATGTATAAAAAGCTCTGTCCCTCAAGGAAATGAAATGTTGTTTATGATTGAATTGTGATGTTGTATTTGAGATATGGTCAAATTTTAGGTTTGGGAAATATAAGAACTGTTAAGTACAATATGAGTTTTGAGTAAAAAAATTGCATTTTGATCAAACCCCTATTTCCTTTCTAGGGCTTTCTGTTTCCACCTAAACTTAATACTTGAGGAATTGGCATTATTTAAGGGTCTTTTTTTTTTTTTTTTTTGGTTGAAATGGCAAGGAAAAATACCTTTTTGAGGGATACGATACTTGAACCCGCTCTTTTCATGGGTTTGTTTTATTGGGAACCATCATATTGTAGCCCGATGGAACTGGGATCATACTGGGTTATTGTTGTTTCCATTTTAACATACATGAATTTCTGCTTATAATATGTTGGCATCTTTGAATTTTGGTTGTCATTTCCGAAAGGTAGTAGTAGTACTTGAATGTTGGAAATTCAACTATGTACTATGAAATCGGGTTACAGCCTTACAGGATAGACCTACAAATGATACCTAGTACCAATCATCTATTCTTAGGAGAATAGAGATGAGAAGTTAGAGTTGAGAGTTTTTAAAGATCAATGATTTTTGTGTACACTTAGTGTAAGCATAACGTATTCACCAACAAAGGAGTGACTCAAGAGTGAGTGATTTTTGCCCATGAAAATTGCTATCTAAAAGTCACCCCTTTGAGGCATAAAAGTCACCCCTAAATTTGGTGCATAAGATCCACCAAGCGTACCTTAGAGTTTGCCTTTAATGATATTTTCATGGGTTTCCTTCCAAAAATGGTGTACATTGAGAGATGACGACGGGGGATAAATTTGCTTTGGTTTTGCTTTGGCAGAATGCAGAGGACAATGAGTATAAAGAAGGGGTGGAACCAACCCTGGAATTTGTGCTCACCAGAAACAACATAACCGAAACCAGAGCTCCAGCTACCCTCCTAGTGTTTAACAATGAAGTGGGTTTTTCCCGTCAGAACATGGAGTCCATCTGCAGTGTGGGACGTTCTACCAAGAGAGGCAAACGGCATCGACAAGGGTTCATTGGAGAAAAAGGTAACTTTTCATGTGTCCTCTTTCTGTTCTTTGGTTGAATCGCCCAGTTTAGTTTTGCTGCTTAGTGTGGAGCTTAATTTTGTATCATAATGATAAGAACATGTTCCTAGTTTCATAAGCATTATGTTTTACAAGGATGCATCGTATGGCAGGTTAAGGGAAATCAAAGTATCACAAAGAGTTCTTACGTAATCCAAAAAAAAAAGAGCTAAAAGAAAATCTGAATGTAAATTCTAGTGTTGCATAAGTTGGTGAACTTTTAGGTGCTGTCCGCTTATCACACCATAGTTTCAGCATGGACAGGTTGTGTGACTAATTTAATCACTGAGTAGTATCCTCCCATTGAATCTTCTTGGTTTTAATAGGTGGAGAACAGTACCATTGTTAAGCATGTTGTTTACTAATGTGACAGGTCATTCAAGGAACTTTGGTAGTGTCTTGAGTATTTAAGTCTAGAGCTTGAATTGTGTTTTCAGCGTGAACCATTTAATTTACATTTATTTCCCAAAGATGTAGAGAAGGGCATGATCTCACTTCCCACACGGCACACCTAGAGTTACTAATAGGCCTTACCACCTTAGTTGATCTATACTTTTTCTAAATATACCTGATCATATTTCTGCTTGTCCTTGCTACTTTCCTAAAAATTGCTATGCATGGGGAGGGGAATGCTACAAATCTGGTTAATGATGACTATCAGAACGAAGTGATGCTTGAGGGATCATTTTGTTGAGATTCTATCTCTATGATACATTTAGAAAGCATTCATCGGCCTGCTGCTTTGAACTTTGAAGCACAGTATAAACAGAATTACCTCAGTGAGCTATTTGATTGGGTACAAGTAGTAAGTTGGTAACCGAAGTTGAATTATTGATGAAATACATTCCTTCTAATTATCTTGAAAATGGAAAAAATGTAAATCAGAGCCTTGCATCAAAGTTGCCTATACAAGTTAAAATCAAGGTCTCCTCTTCCTGGAGTCCTTGTTACAACAACTAAACCTTCCAAGAACAAGGAAAACTCATTGGAAACACGAAATGACTCTATGTATTCAGTTATTGGGTTAAGATCAGTGTCAAATTGACCTGAATGTTAAGTTATTTATCGAAGACTTTACCTGAATTTTGTCTTGGTCGTCGTTTCCAATGTGTTTTTGGAGTTTCAGATAGTCATTTGAGCTATACCTAATGTGTTGGTTAAAACTCAGAACTTCCCTTCAGTGATTCGTTGATTGATTATACCATGGATTGTGCAATTATTGGCTATGTTGATACAGCAGCCAACTAGAGGGAGAAAAGAGAAGTTAACAGTAGAGTCCTCATATCTGCTAAGCAATATTAGTCAAATTCTATGCTGATCCACATTCAAATTTACTTGCTTCTATTTGTATGCATGGAGGTCACTGTACTTGCTCAATGCCCAGCGTCTTTAAATTAACTAACTTCTGTTTTTGTGCATGGTCAATGGTCCTTGTTTTTGTGTGGCACCCTTCAAATCAAATCAACACATTATTCCTGCCAGTCTGTTTTCTGATGTGCTAGAATGTTTCGGTCAACTCTCATAGAAAGCTACACAACTTCTGCAGGTATTGGATTCAAGAGCGTCTTTTTGGTGAGTAAAGAACCTCACATCATCAGCAACGGATATCTGGTGAAATTCAGTGAAAAACCAGACAGCTGCTGTGGCATTGGATACATAGTTCCTACCTGGGTTGGTGATAGGTCGTTAATTTCCAAGATACATGAGTTATACGGTTTCAGCAAGACCTTGCCGACCACGACAATTGTCCTTCCTTTGAAGGCTGACAAGATAGAACCAGTGAAGCAACAGTTGTCACAGATTCATCCAGAGCTTCTTCTCTTTCTGTCCAAGATAAAGAGGCTGAATGTGCATGGAAACAGCAGTAGTCATAAAGAGCTACACAATGGGTCTGCTATTTCTGTATCTCAGGAAACAGATCATGTGTTGATAAGATCTAAAAAAGCAGATTCACGTGTGGTTCACCTTGGGGTGAAAGAGAGACCTGGTGCTCCTGAAGAGAAATGCCAGTATTACATATGGAGACAAGAATTTCCTGTGAAGCCAAGTAGCAAGGTTAGTGGAAGAGACGATATCGAGAGTTGGATTATTTCACTTGCTTTTCCTTTTGGGGAAAGGTTGACACGGGGGACATCATCTGTTGGTATCTTTTCCTTTCTGCCAACGTCACTAGTAACCAACTTCCCTTTTGTAATCCAAGCCGATTTCATTCTTTCTTCTTCACGAGAAAGTATCCTGTTTGATAGTAAATGGAATAAGGGGATTCTAGAATGTATACCTTCTGCTTTTGTCGATGCCTTTACCTCATTAATGAAAGAGTGCTCATCACCGTTCACGGCTGCAGAGGCCTTCGAGTTCTTGCCTGTAGAGGAATCTCCAATTGAGGAACTTGATGAAGTGAGAGACAACATCAGAGATTTGTTGTGTGGCACGCAGATAGTGCCTTGTGAAACATTTGGTGATGTAGGGAGTTTCTGTATGCCAGCTGAAGCTGTGAGACTTCTGGATGACTTTAGAAATTTCCTGATCAAGATGAAAGAAGAGGGCGTGTCTCTAGATGGACTATCACAACTGGAAGGGCATCCAATTGATGCATTTCTCGACGTTGAAGATCTCGATGACGCTCTTGACTTCCTTGAGGTCCCATCTTTAATTGACAATTGCAGTTGGTATAGAGAATGCATCGAAATTTGCAACCTTGCTTCACGAGCTTCTGAGAAAGACTACATTGATCTGTTGTGCATGTTTGCTCAAAACAAAGACATGTTCAAAGAAGATTTCTTCTTGAGCACCCCTCTTTTTAAGTACATGAGCCGGAATGAAACAGTTGAACTATGTGCTGCTTCTAAAATGAAGAATGGTGAGTATAAGATTAGGTTTGCAAAGGAGCCCCAACTTCATGCTTGGTTAAGTGCTTGCAACTTGGATTCAACTGCCTTCGTGGTGTGTATTTTCTGCCAAATTCCACTCAGGCTGCTCTCATAAGCCACGAACATAGTTCTGATGTTGTCAGTTGCCTTTCATCTCATGCAAAAATAAAGATGTGCTCTGTGTACGATTATTGTTGCTTACTTTCTGATTATGTTACAAGTAAAAAGAAGAAAACTCTGGTGCTCAAGTTTGCTCATTTCCTGTATCACTCTCACAAGAAAGGATTCATCACTGACGCTATTTTGTCGAACTTCAGTCTGTCGATGCCTATAGTTGATGGGTCCAACATCATCAGAACAGGATTTCGCAGAACACTTGTTTGTGGAGCGGGCAGTAAGTGGTCGAAACTGTTTGGACCCAATAACCCATTCTCAATATACAACTATCATGATATTGGGAGACAATATTCTGCTAGCCGGTACTTTATTGGAGAATATAGTCCTGAGAATTCGGTTCTTAGCTTTCTAACAAGACACTGCAGAGCAATCGACTTACCTGATTTGTATCCTCCAAACATCGAGTTACCCATTCCGTCGTTTAAATTGGCAGGTCAACAAGCAATCTTGCTACTGAACTGGATAAGGTTGCATAATACTAAGGGCACCCATTTGCCTGAAAAAATTGTCAGCAGCATTAAAAACAGGAAATGGTTGAAGACATCCCATGGATTTAGCTCTCCATGCAAATCTATCCTTCTCAATGAAATTGGGAAGATCATATTTCAGATGACAGCTGGTGTCCTCCATGATTTTGCTATCCTGGATGAGGGATATTATGAGAACCGCATAAATCTTTACATAGATGAGCTGAATTATCTCGGTGTTGCTTCTGGATTGGACGATCTGCTGAAGGTAGCCATGGACCGCTTCAAGTCTTTGGCTTCCTGTGAGATGAGCAAGGCTTGCGCTATCTCACTTCTGACATTCATTGGTTTTCTGAGACAAAGAAGTACTCTAGATGGGGGGTGGTTGAGGACTATTAGGGAGGGCAGGTGGCTCAGAACTTCTCAAGGAAGTTGTGCTCCTAACCAATCAGTCTTTCTATGCTCTGAATCATTAGCTGATAGCGTTTGTAGAGTTACCAGCATGCCTGTGGTTGATGGGGCATTTTACGGGAGCAAACTTGATACTTTCTCAGCTGAGTTGGCACTGCTTGGCGTCAAATGCGACATGGAAGTTTACAAATTAGTTCCTTCAAAGTTCGCTTTTCCTGCTAATCCTGCCTCCCTGACCAACGCCTCTGGTATGTTCTTACTTGAATGCATAAGACGCCTTCATCCTTCTGCTGATATCTTGGTGGCATGTCTACGGAATAAACCTTGGTTGAGGACTAGCAAGGGGCTTCAGTGCCCCTCAGCTGCTATTCTTTCCAGTGTTGAGTTGGTTTGTCTACTAGGTATTGTTGATGTTCCCACAATTGATGAAGCGTTCTATGGTTCGTCAATCAGATCCTACTCCAATGAGCTCAAAGCACTTGGTGTTGGAGTCGACTTCGAGAGTACATTAAGGATATTCCATGCAAGTTTGTCTTGTTCCAAGGTTTCCGCTTCCAGTGTCATGTCCTTGTTACAAGGGATCAGGTCAATGCGTCAAACAATGCCGGCCCATTTGCAACAAGTATGCGAAGCATTGAAGGAAGAGGCATTTCTAAAGACCCGTCATGGTTACCGGAGGCCGTTCCACTCGATCCTTTCAAGTCCTTCGTGGGCGTCGATTTCTCTTTTTGTAGACCTTCCTCTAATCGACGATTCGTACTACGGCATTGATATATATGACTACCAAGTTGAATTGAAGGTATTGGGGGTTGTAGTAGATTTGGCAGAAGGAGCCCATTTTGTTGCTGAAGGTTTGAAAGGGCCTATAAAAGCTGGTCTAATGACTGCCGAGGGAACAATGTCTTTGTTGAAAAGCGTCGGTGTTCTAACCTCTAGGTTGTATGGACGGTGTTCCGTTGACCGTTTCCTCGGTCATATTATGAATAGCGAATTCTTAAAGACCACTCATGGGGACAGATCACCTAAACAGTGTGCTCTTCTTCTTCCCGAATGGAAAGGTTTACTTCATATTACAGATTTGCCATTTCTTGACGAGGGTCACTATGGAAACCGCATTTTGGGGCAGAAAAACGAGCTAGAATATCTTGGGGTGAAAATGCATGCTAAAGACGTTTGTTCTCTTATCTATGAATCATTGTATTCTCTCATAGAAACATCAGCAGTCAAGCGATTCTACAACTTCCTAAACTTGTTCCTTGAGGATCATTGTTTTTCTGACAAGCATGATTCACAAGTGTGGATACCTGCTCAGGATGGTTCTGAGGGAGGCCAATGGGCGAGTTCTAATGTTTGCATGGTTCATGACAGGGGTCATCTCTTTAGCTCTCTCTTCTATTGTCTCGATATCTATTACGAGAAAGATCTGTTGCCCATGTTTCTGCATTCTTTTGATGTGGTTGAAGGTCCTTCACTAAGTCACTACATAAAGCTCTGGAGTAGCTATTCGAAGAGAGAGGATCATAAAGTGACCGTGGAAGAGTGCTTGTCATTTTGGGGCTACATACACGAAAACTGGAACTTCGAGACAAAGGAGGCTCTGAAGCAAAACATTACAGAGTTGCCTGCCATGTCAGCAACTCGTGTCGGTGAAATTCAGCTCATGAGCCGGGAAAATTTATTCATTCCAAACGACTTACAGCTGGCAAAGATGTTCTCGAGACTCGGTGAAGGTCCTCTGTTTGTGTGGTTGCCAAAATGCAGCGCCTTCTCTTCTGATTCCTCTCCAATAAAATTGCAGGAGGTCTATGCTTTCCTTGGAGTGAAAAAGCTGTCAGAATCAGTTCAGTGCCACTTCAGCAACTTGAATGCTCGTAATCAGAACTGCCGGGAGGACATAAGAAGCGGGCTTATTTCAAAAGGGCTTATAAAGTTAATTTTGGGTTACCTTGCGGGCCCGACAGTAAACATGGCAATGAAACGGAGACATGAAGCTGCGAAGTCTGTGCTTGAACTGACAGTTTTAGAGAGTGATGGGCAGACCCAAGTTAAGTACAGTCTGGGGCGACCTTCTGGTTGGACCCCTCTGGAAGTGGAGGCAAAGAAGGCTGTTCTCTGGGAGAAGGGATCACGCTCTTTGCTGATTGACAGATGCTCATATGAAAACCGAAAGGAGACGATGGAGTTCGGGAGTTGCTTTTCCCTAGAAATTGCTGAGGGTCTTTTGGCACAAGAAAGACCTGATGCAGTAGCTGACCTGCGAAACATGATTCAGTTAGCGGTTGTTTACGACTATGAGGAAGATTCGATTGAGCTTTTGCTCACTAGGGAAAACTTGGAGCTGTTCACAGAGGATGAGGAACTCCTTAGCACGGCATTTCCTCCCTCGCACCCTGAGGTTGCAGATGGTTCCATTAAGCGTGCAGCTGATGATTTGGAGCAAGTTTGGCCATCCACTCCGGTGGTTCGCTCAAAGAAACAGCGGCTGTGACTTGTGGTTTGAGGTATGTTGATTAGTTTGTATTTTATAAATGCTTGTTTATATGCTCAGGTCTGTATCGATAGTGGCCATTATGCTGAATCTCACGAGTTATCCAAATTATTTCTTGTATGTCTAAATTTGGGTGTAAGAGTCGGTGTTAGCAGCTTTGTTTGCTTTGAACTTTGTCTTCTTGTTTGCTGTAGTGCAGCTAGATTCACTTCTTATGAAGTATGTAGTGGGAATAATCTGTCATATCCTATCTTTAGCATTCAAGATACCCGGTTTTAGGCACAGTGAGAAAATGGGCAAGGGTACAATCTTTATATCCTATATTAAAACTCCCTCCAGCGGCGGAAAGTATGTCCACTTGACATTTGTGAAAATTAGTGTAATCATTCAACCTTTTTTTGAACGTAGCAAGAAATGAAATATAGAAAAGAATGTAAGTGGACAATCTTCCTGGATTCTTCTCATACAATGGTTGATTTTGTGACCATCTTTTCCTGCTTAATGCTCCCTCCGTCCCAGTTATTCTACCCACT
>ONZA01016724.1:9054-19522 GCA_900322205.1 Kewa caespitosa | reverse complement strand
CGATGGGCCCATTCACCATTGAATTGTACTACAAGCACGCCCCCAGAACCTGCCGGAACTTTCTAGAACTTTCTCGACGTGGTTACTATGACGGCGTCAAGTTCCACCGTATCATCAAAGTATGCCAAATACCTACTATTTCTAACACTCGATAAATCATTTTTATTATGAAATTATAATTAAATGAAATTGAGCAGGACTTCATTGTGCAAGGAGGGGACCCCACCGGGACCGGTCGTGGCGGCGAGTCCATTTACGGGTGTGTCATTCTTTCATTATGCTCTTTTTTCTTTTTTCTTTTTTTAATTTGTTATTTGTGATTTTTTTGTTTCATAGTGTGATTTGGAATTGAATTTTCATCGTTTTCTTAATTATTGTTATTATTAGTATGAGCTTAGTACATTTGGTGATTTTATGATTGCTATAAGTAGTCGTGGACAAAGGTCTTTTTAGTTGGTTAATAGTTTGAAAGTTTAAGTTCCAAATGTTGGAGTCCATACTTGGATACACTTGAAATGGTGTATCGTATGTACCAAACTCGGGGATGACTTTCATGGATTCAAAGGGGTGAATTTTTGGTAGTGACTTTTAGGGGATCAAATTGACTGTTTCATGACATCATCTAAAACACGTTTTTTTGTCTGGTTTGGGAGGAGTAACCGAGTAAGGAGAAAAGGTTGTTTTGGCGTTGTGCTATGTTTGCACTTTGCACTTCTCTTGTGGCTATGGTTGGAGCACGGGATTCTGGTGGATTTTTAACCCAATAGACGCTGTGGGAGATAGGGCAACTATTCTAGTGTCAGTGTGGGTGGGTGCATGCTGCGGGTGTCTTTACCGATTACTCGATTGGTGAGATCCAATAGAATTGGGCTAATGTGTAAATTATTTTTCTGGACATCTTGTCCTCTTGAGGTGTAATTCTATTTTTTTCCTATAAAACTTTCTCATTATCTAAAAAAATAAGGTATCAAGATGACTCTTTCAAGAAGTCACCACATTTAATCTTGAAGGTCATTCGTGTATAGTTGGAGACTTGGAGTATACAATACACTAGGTGTATGATGGAAAGGAAATTTGAAATTAAAAAAACATTAGGGCAAGTAGAGGCAATGTGTGAAAGTTTGTGATTGTTATGGGCTTCCATGGCTTTAAGGATGTTACGTACGGCATGTTATATTTACAGATTTGGTATTGACTGGCGCACCATGGTCACAGTAGGATGTCTAGAGGAATGCTAAATTTTATTTGGGACCACCAGCCTATGAATATGATAAGGTTGTGTATATTTGACCTCCCCTTACCTCGCTATTTGGTGAGAGCCTTGTTTCGAGGCACGTGGGAACAGTTGATGTTGAATTAGCATATTGAAGGAAGTATGTGCAAGGGCAAAAGACTAAATCCACACTTCAACAACCCTTAATTTCTCCCCAACCCCAAAACCTATCATAGACTGGTAATTCTGAGATGAAATTTGGTTGGAGTTCTGATATTCGTCCTATGTGCTGCAGTAAACACTTTGAAGATGAGATTGATTCGAGGCTCAAGCATACGGGTGCCGGCATTTTGTCCATGGCAAATGCAGGTCCAAACACGAATGGAAGCCAGTTTTTCATTACTCTAGCACCCACACCGTCCCTTGATGGTAATTATGATAGCTAAACCCTTCTGCATTAGATTGCTTTGATGCTTGTTTATTTTGTCTCCTGTTCTGATTTTTGTGATACAGTCTTGTTGATTATGCTTGAGCCTGGGCGAATAAGGGATTAATTTTCACTCTATGTGGTTCATTGATTTGTTGGCTATCATATAGTTCCATCAATGTACTTCAGTGGTGTACTCAAAACAAACTTTGTGGAGTTGAGTTTACCATTGAATTATCTGTTGGTTTTCCTTTTTCTTAAATATCCTATTTTGCTTTGTGATCTTTGGAGATAATTTATCATCTTTTGAACGGTGGCCATTAGTACTCCCCACTAATAAGATTCATTGCTCATTGATAATCGTTCGCTCTTTTTCTTTCCAAAACCACCAACAAATTGTTTATGGTTTCTGCCGAAGCAGCTTTATGCGTAGATTTTTGCTCTGACTTCACGACGGCAATCCTTTTCTTTCTTACCCGATAGTCTAAATTTTCTTCTGTAAATGATAAACTGGAATGCACAAAAACTGAAAGATTACCAGATGTCATAACGACATATGTATTGAAAAGCTTGTACGTTGATGGTGGTTCTGAAAGAAATGGCTTCACTGAGGGGTGATCTTGGAAAAACCCTCGACATGACAAACTGTGGCTTATTCTTACAAATTTTGTGGTTTCTTAAGTGAGATTATGGGTTTTCGTTACTAGCAATTGTAATGTTCCGTGGCAAGAAACTAGTGTTTTGAGATGATTTCCCTTCATTTTTCACTTAGAAATGTTAGTAGAGATGTACTCCTATGAATATGTGGAAAGAAACATGTAGGTTCTGCTCTTCAGTACCACTGATTACTATAATCAACTGTGGTATTGGGTTGACAGTTTCTAAAGATTTTTCTTGCAATATGTCAATCCCAGCATAATGTGAACCTTTCAGTGGTTTACAAGCAACTTATTTGATATATCAGTGGAAGAGGTTTTAGCAGCTCTCCACTGTGATCGCAATGTCCAATGAGGGTAGAAGTACGACCCAACTTGCATGGAATTTCTTTCCTGTTTTCATTTGTTTATTTCAGTATTAAGATGCCAATTCTATTGTCATTATTTTACCCAATGGAGTGACATCTCGAGAAGAATCTTACTCCCTCCGTCCCAAAACAAACTTAAGGAACCGTCATTTTTCTTGTCCCAAAAAAAAACTTAAGGAATGGTACATTGTGTCACATTTTGATTTACCCTTACTAATTCTTTTTCAAGAAGTGAGACCCTCTTCTTTTATAGGGGTGTTTGGGAAAACTTTTGGACACTTTCTGCTTTAATTAAAAAGCGTACAAAAACCATTCCTTAAGTTTATTTTGGGATGGAGGGAGTATATTTCATTTGTCATTCATTTTTCATGTTAAACCTCTTCGAGGATTGCTTCAACCAATTATTGTAATGGTTTTCCAGGCAAGCACACAATATTTGGAAGGATTTGTAAGGGCATGGAGATCGTTAAGAGACTAGGTAGTGTGCAGACTGACAACACTGACAGGTTTGTCCGTTTTACTTGTTCGGTTTTATGTTCTTTTGGTCTCCATATTACTGCATGAGCTGGGTTACGTACAAGTATTAAAAATTTGCATCCTCATGTAGTCATGTAGCTTTTAAACTGTGTAGATTTCTTCTGTTTGTACAGTCATTGTGTGCTAAAACTGGCAACTGCTATATAGTAGTAGTAAGTACTAACTGCTATTGATTTACCTTGTCAATGAGGTCTTGCCTGTTGTTGAGATTGTGGGGCCCCATTCACCTTAGGTTAAATGTTCGACTTTTGTCTTCTCCTGCATGTAATGTACTGCCCTTTGTCTCCTCTAAACCAATATTGGAAAAAGATGATAACTCTATTGTAGACCTCACTAATAACTTACATTTTTGGTTCTTGTGGTCGACGATATTGTTGCATATTTGTTAGAAGAAATAAAGTCTTCACTGATCTCCTTAAGATGTTTGCCCATTATATGCTGTGATCAAAAGCCGAGTGAGAAAGAAATCTTTGAAAGTGGGAAAGTTAATGAGCGCTAGATCACACCAAATTCCTCCTTTTTGATTGCAAGAAATCCCCCCCCCCCTCCCCGGCGGAAAAAAGAAAACGAAACTGTAACTACACTGCAGTAGTCAGGGCAGTTGTCCTAAGATTTATTTCCGGTCCAAGATTTATTTCCATTTCCACTTGGTAGTTCAGATCCGAAGGTGCAGTAATCAGGGCAGTTGTCCTAGTATTATCTGTTTTTTTTGCCAAAGTTATTGTGAGATTTAGTTGTACTCTTTTTACTTTAAGCTAGCGTATGAAGCTTCGATTTTCTACTAATTATAGTCTTCGTACATGTTCACTCTTTAAATCTGAATTAGTCTGCTGACTGTTCATGCTTCGTCAATTTCAGACCCATCCATGATGTCAAGATATTGAGGACATCTGTCAAGGATTGATCATAGGAGCAGCTGAGGCAAATGCATCTATTACTCGATAAAAGAGCTGTTATCTAACATATTGATTGGTGTTGACTGCTTAACCGAATGAACAGAGTCAGCTTATTGTACAACCAATCCTACTTGATGTATTGTGTATGTGTTACCAACATACAGGAAAGTCGTAAAACAGACCGGATCATGTTATACTACCCGAAGCTCTTTGTTTTTGCCCTTGTTTCTTATTTTCCATGACTACTTATGTCTCAGCTGCATTTTTTTTTTTTTTTGGGTGTGAACGAGGGGATGCAAACCCAAAACAAAAGAAAACTAACTACAAATAACACGAGGTGTTGCCACCCCACGAAGATCTTGTCCCAGGATGCTTCTAAGGTCTTCTGGCGGTTCATTAGTTCCAATAGGGCAACTGCTGGCCCAACTCCCATGTTCACTAGCCAGTCCGCGGCCTTGTTAGCTTCTCGATAAACATGTTCAATTGTTACTTGCCACTCTGGTTGATCCACTAGGCGTTTGCACTGCATGCTGATATGATTGTGCGGATGGTGTTTCGGGACCTTGCCTTTAAGGATGATCGCAACTATCTCCAAATCAATTTCGACTATAAGCTTTCGGTTGTCCTCCCTCCAAGCCATGAGGAGCCCCTTGTGGACCGCTAGGAGTTCCGCTCGCACCGAGGAACATACACCCAAGTTAGCCGAGAAGGCTTTTATGAAATGGCTAGTAGCGTCTCTCAAGATACCACCTCCACCAGCTCGCCCCGAGTTCCTTTTAGCCGCCCCGTCAATGTTGAGGGTCACCCATCCCTCTGGTGGTGTAGTCCAGTGAATATGTGCTAGGATTTTACGTCTAGCATGTTGGACCATGAGGGCATCATTTTTAGCCAAAGCTTCTTGAAGTGTCGCTACTCTAGCTCGAATGAACGCCACTGGGTCTACAGGATTATCCTCGCCACGCTCGAAGACCCTTGCGTTTCTCCACTTCCACAACCACCGGACTGTTGTTGCAAACACCCGAGTCCACCTAGCTGTGTTTCCCGTTGTTTTCTCATCCACATTCGAGGTAATCCACTCACCAAACGACATGGCATAGAAACCTTGGTCATTATTCGGTACACCGAGATTGTACCAAACTGAGCGAGCCGCAACACAATCACGCAGGATGTGTGGTGTTGTCTCTTCAGCCGCACCACAAAGAGAGCATCTCGCATCGATCGCCAGACTACGTCGCACTCAAATTGCAGTTGACATGACCATGTCTCGCAAGGCAAGCCACATAAACAATCTAATACGTTGTTGCACCGAGGCTTTCCAGACTTTCTCCCACTCATGACCTCTCGGTTGCGGTCCTACTCTTTTCATCAGCTTGATAGCAGATTTGATGGAGAAGCCAACTTTAGCTTCGCCATTCCAATAAAGGTAATCAGTGTCTTCATCACCCCGAAACAAGGATATGGCTTCAATCTCAAGGAGAAGCGAACTTGGGATTAAGTCCGCAAATAGTTCCCATTTCCACCCCTTGGCCACATCCCACATCTCCTCGACCGTCTTGTTTACAATATCCCCCGGAATATCACCAATCTCATGTTCACACAATGGAGCATCAGGAACCCAGCAGTGCTGCCAAAAAAGGGTATCGCTCCCATTGCCAACCGAAGCTCTAACACCTCTCTTGAGGGTATGGACATTAGCAACTATCCCTCGCCATGTATTCGACATGTTTTGTTTGGGCTCAAACATGTCAATATTACGACGTCCCTTACAATATTTAGCCCTCAAGACACGAGCCCAAAGAGATTGAGGTTCCGAAAAAAGCCTCCAACCAAGTTTGACCATGAAGGCTGCATTTACTTGTTGCGCTGACCTGATCCCTAGGCCACCCTCCGATTTGGGCTGTTGGACGTCATCCCAAGACACGAGATGGATACGTTGTTTATCCTCAGTCCCTCCCCAAAGGAAGCGTCTAGTTTTTCGGTCCAAGTCTTCACAAGTAGTATGTGGAATCTTAGCCGTCTGCATGGCATAAGTGGGAATCGAGGAGATCACCGATTGAGTTAAAGTCGCTCTCCCCGCTAGAGACAACTTCTTCGCTTTCCAACCAGCAAGCTTTTTCGTTACCTTGCCACAAAGGTATTCGAACGTGGCTTTGGTAACTCTCCCATTGATGGTTGGCATGCCGAGATAAATACCAAAGTCTTCTGTTTCTTGGATATCAAGATGCCTACACACTTGGTCTCTCACGGCTTGATTTGTGTTTGCCGAGAAAAACACACGCGATTTCTCACGGCTGACCTGTTCTCCCGAGGCATCACAAAATCTTTGAAGATATTTGTTGATCATAGACGCTTGCTCAACTGTTGCTTTCGTAAAAAGAATAATATCGTCCGCGAATAGTTGACTATGAAGAGCTGGGCCACCTTGGCTAGCATAAATCGGTTTCCAAGCTCCCCGGAGATTTCTTGATCAATAATATGCGAGAGCCTCTCTAGACAAATAACGAATAGATACGGTGATAGCAGGTCCCCTTGACGAAGCCCACGGGATGGCGTAAACTTCTTAGTAGCAACACCATTCCACAAGATTTGCATGGAACAAGACGTGATACACGACAAACTATAACTTCAATCATCAGTTTGGGGGAGGTTCATCTCATTTAGGGTATCCCTAATGAAATCCCATCGAAGTCAGTCATATGCTTTGGCAAGGTCAATTTTGATTGCCATAGTTCCAGTTTTACCTTTCTTAGCACGCATGGTATGAAGGACCTCCTGAAAAATGATGATATTATCATTAATCTGCCGCCCTGGGACGAAGTTACTTTGATTCGGAGAAATAAGCATGGGCAAGATTGGTTTCAAACGATTGACGTTGGCTTTCGTAACCAATTTGTATGCCACATTACAAAGGCTTATCGGACGAAATTGCACCACTTGTTGAGGATCGTCAATTTTCGGAATAAGGATCAGAAAAGTGTCATTCAAACCCTCAAGAAGCGGGCAGCCATGCAGAACATCCATGACCATTTTACACACACTTGGACTAACCGTACTCCAGTGGCGCTGGTAGAACAGTGGTTGAAATTCGTCAGGCCCGGAGACTTTATACGGCCCCATCAGGTTGAGGGCTGCCAGTATCTCGCTCTAAGTGTATGGCCTAGAAATCTTGTCCCAGTCTCTTGCCGAAAGTTCTGGGAAGTAGTTGGTTGGGACCTTCGTATCACGTTGTACATGGTCATCGGCAGTGTACAGATTGGCAAAGAACTCTCGCACCATACAAAGAACTCTCGCACCATAGTCTTGACGTTATCCTCCTTCCAAACCCATACCCCCTCTAGATTTTGGAGAGCCTCAATTATGTTCCATCGTCGCCTTATGATCGTACTCAGGTGGTAGTAGCGAGTGTTAAGATCACCGTCTCTAATTGCTTCTTGGCGAGGCTTTTGGAGCCAAAGCATTTGTTCTTGCTCGAGAACATCATCCAAATCTCTTCTCAATTTAGCCTCAAGTTTAATGTAGGCTCTCAAAGAAGTTTCAGCAACTTTCTTTTGAATACCCTCGAGGCGAGCCCAAAGATTTCTTTTCTTTCGAAAAGTATTTCCAAACACGTCATGATTCCAATCTTGCAAGGTCTTTGCAAAAGAAGACAAGAACGGGAACAAAGGTATGTCATTACGCCAATTTTGGTCAAGAAGCTCCTTGAAGGCTCCATGTGTTAACCACGCAGCATGGAACCTGAATGGGGTTCGGCGACGTCCATGGGGAGCGAAACCATTGGGAGCAATGAGTAACGGACAATGATCAGATTGGGTAACCGGAAGATGACGCACAACAGCCTCCTCGAATTGCTCCCGCCGCCTGACATTACATAACCCACGATCCAATCTCACACTCTTTCTTGTTTCCAGGGAGAGACCCCTATTCCAAGTGAAACGCGTACCCGAGAAGCCTAGGTCGATCAGGTTGTTGTTCTCGATCCAGTTGTTGAACCTAGCGCATCGTCTCATCATGTCGGGTCCTCCCTCCATGACATTCCTCCAAGGTTCTAGTATCATTGAAGTCCCCCGCCAACACCCCAAGGTTTATCATGGGTCGTGGCAAAGTCCTCTAAGTCTTGCCACAACTGATCCCGTGATGCCTAGTTCGGACTAGCGTAAATAGCCGAAAAATACCATGGGGTTTCCCCGTTTCTTGTGATAGCGACAGTAAGGTGTTGCGACGTCGTGGTCTCAATGGTTACATGGACAATCTCGGCGCGCCAAAAAAGCCAAATCCCACCACTAAAGCCGTTAGCCTCCACTCTAGTTTGTCCACTAAATCCAAGGGCATCACAAACCCTTTGAGCTTGGGCTCCCGAAATATGAATTTCCACAAGAGCCAAAACTGCAGGATCATTGATACGAATCAATTCTCTCATGGTAGGGATAAAGTTTCTTCCTCCCGCTCCTTGAACATTCCAAGTCATCACCTTGATGGGTGTAGCAATCGAGCCAAGGTTAGGGTATTGTATATCCATTAAACCAGAGTATTGAGGTATTGAGGCCACGTAAGCTTGGGCTAGATTCCTTAGGAGAATATCCACCTCAACGGGGATAGTCAACGTTGCCAGTAGCATCGGCAGGGATTGGGTTGATGGGAGATACGATTGAAACCATACCTCCATCTTGTGCACCAAGCGGTTGGCTATCCCCATACGAGGGCCCGTCATCGGTTGGTCCACCTGGAACATGTGGTCCGGTGGGACTTTGGTAACCCAGGTCCTCGGTGGTCGGAGTGGGTTGAGTTGCGACATTCTAGGAACCAACGCCTTGGTTAGGTTGCAGTTGAGTAGGGGTGGACGGCACCCGGCTTGGAATTAGAGTAGGTTGGGGTTGGATGATTTGGCTTGTACTTGGGCTTTGTGGACCAGGATATGGCGTAGGATGGCTTGTGCGAACTTGGGGACGAGAAAAAATACGATACTGTGTGTTTGGTGGCCTGTTTGGGTGCGTATTGTTAGCATTGAGAGGGTGTCCTTGTATTGAAACTCCTCTCTGCAATATATCATACCTAGGACTTTTCTTATCCTTAGCCAATAGAGGTGGGCTAGAATATTGCTGCAGATTTTCCTCGAAATAAGGAATATTTTCCTTATCAAGAGAGTAAGAGTTTAAACCCAACTCAACTTCCCGCTCGGTAGGGCTGGTAAACAGGTCGGGTCGTGTCAGGTTCGTATTCGTGTTAGGGATAAACGGGTTGTACAACCCCCAACCCGAACCCTACCTGTTTAATAAACGGGTTAAAAATGCTGACCTGAACCCGACCTGCAGTAAACGGGTCAACCTGAGTTTGACCCGTTACCCGATTAACTTTAGCTTAATCTTTAGATATCGTGGTTTAAAAAAAAAAATATGTACAATCTGGTTTAAAACATTCTGCCATTCTCAATTAGATACAAAGTCACAAACATTAGAACCAGAATAGGTAAGTCAAAACCACAAACATTTTGATACAAAGTTTAACAAGCTATTGTCTCATCATTTTGGTGCAAAAGAATCTAAGAAAGTACTGAAAAAACACCATAACATCCAAAACAGTTCAAGTTCAAGTTACAACAACACATTCAAAATGCAACCCAACTGAAAAACAATATTACTGCTAATCCTAGCCCACGATTTATATTGGAGTTTGAGCACTAGCACTCCCAATCCCACTGAATGCTGGTGAGTCATCCGAATCTGAGATGAACTGAGAACGGCGCGCTAGAGTGAGAAATTAGGGCTAGTTTGTTTTTTTTTTTTCTTTTTCTTTTTTTTTTTTTTTAATGAGAGATGAGAGGAGAATGAGAGTTGAGAATAGATGATGAAAAATGAACAATGATGTGAACAAGGGACTAATGGAGGCGTGCAATTTAGGGTTTTGGAGTTGAGTTTCTTGGGCCTTTTTTTTTTTGTTGTTTATTAGTTAGCCCAGTAGTTAGCCCACTAGTTTATAAAGAAAAAAAAATAAAAAACAGGTATAATAAATGGGTTAACAGGTTAATTGGGTTAAACGGGTCAACCCGCTTAACCTGTTTAGTAAACGGATTTAGACGGGTTGATTTCGGGTTGAAAATTTCAACCTAAACCTAACCCAATTATTTATCGTGTCGGGTCGTGTCGACCCATTTAATTGAACGGGTCGAGATTTTTGACCCAAACCCATTTATTTTAGGTCGGGTTCGTGTCGAGTTGTCGTGTCGGGTCAGCTTTTGCCAGCCCTACCTCTCGGTCTCCTTATGGGCCACGGTTTGCTTAAAAATCTGAACATCAACCTCCATACTTGCATTCAGGTCCCTTCCAATTAATGCATTGTTTATCTCAGTTGGTCTTATTGTTGTGGGCTAGTACAGT
>ONZA01016718.1:3801-13946 GCA_900322205.1 Kewa caespitosa | reverse complement strand
CCCCCCTATCGTACAAGTGCGTTCCCACATCAATATAAACCCCACCCAAGGCGAGAGTTGCCCTCGAAACAACTTTTACAATCCGTTTTCGGCGTTTTTCTTCAAAGCCCGACACATGTCCGGAACCTATATAGGTCATTTTCAACCAAATAAATTAAAGAAACGGAATCCAATGGCCTCCTAGGGCCCATATTTGTCAGTGGCACCATTTTCGTCAAATTTCATTCCGAACGGCAGGTTTTCATGACTTATAGCCTTCTCTGAGCCATTTTCGGCGCGTCCCGCGCCCCATGAATATTGGGCTCCCCCATTGCAAGGGCGTGTTCCCACATTAATATAAGCCCCAACTATGGCAAAAGTTGCCCCCGAACACCTTTTAAAGCCCGTTTCCGGCGTTTTCCTTCAAAGCCCGACACGTGTCTCGGACCACCATATAGGTCAATTTTAACCAAATCAATGGCCGAAATAGACTCCGGTGGCTTTCAAAGCATGTGTTGTGTTGGCTGGAGCTTATATTGATGTGGGACCGCGCCCTTGCAATGGAGAACCCAATCTCCACCGAGCCTCGGAACGCCCCCGAAATGGTCAGGACCAAAAAGCTATGAAGTCACGAAAATCGGCCCCAGGGGATCCGCATTAAAATTTGACGAAAATGGTTCCATGAACAAGTTTGTGTTCTAAGAGGCCACCAAAGTTCGTTTCAGCCATTAATTTTGGTTGGAAAATGGCCAATATGGTTGTCCCAAACAAGTCTCCGGGTTGTAAGCAAGTGTCGCATGGCTAGGGCTTATATTGATTCAAGAACGCACCTTTACGATGGGAATCTAATCTCTACCAGAGCCCGAGACGCCTCAGAAACGGCCAGGACCAAAGGCTATAAGGCATGGAAATTGATCCCAGCAGGTTCGAAATGAAAATCGAATCTCTTCCACCATATCCTAATGCTGAAGCTCGGAGAGTCGCACTTTCAAGATTTTAAATGGTAGTCAAACACCACCAGTCTTAAAAAAAGTTCACCCATTTCCCACACAAACATGAGGAATCATCATTCCTTCTAATTCCAACCTAAATAACCAAATGAAAAACATGTGTGATTCAGAGTACAGTGCTTGTATCAGACTCAACAAAAATATCAGATAGAAGTTACTCGGCCTCGATGAATAAAATCACTGATGGCTTACCATCCAAAGAATATGCTGATAGTTATCAAGGTATTAACCAGCAACTTGAACATAACCAGCACTGTAATTCAGAGTACAGGGGACAAATCAACGAGCAGATACAAAAACAGGCTGCAAATTCATACAAAACAAGTCTCAAGAAGCTGTGCTCGTTTTATGTCCAGCATCCGTCTTCATTAAGATAAATATGGCTAGCGCCGCCAACGATTGGTAATACATAACCACACCAATATCCCAAACATTCCTAATACTATATTACCTACCCAGAAACCCTGAAGGATTAAAGACAGAAATCCAACTTCCAGTAAATATCAAGTCACTGCACTGAAACAAATCTCACACAAGAAAAACCAGGAAAGGAACGCATTGCATCTATTCGAATGTGTCATCATCATCGTCTGGGAGGGGCTGTGCAGCAGCGGCTTGCAGCTCAGCTTCATGCCTGAAGTTTAGTGGCACCATACATTAGCAAGAATATCCACCGAAAAGATTTGGTTGCTAAAAACCAGCTTCCATCAAAACTACTTAAGAGTCTATTTTCAGAAAAGAAAATCGTATATCACGAAAGTGAAATGGCAGATACGAAAGCATGTCCAACAGTGCTTAAATGTCAATAATATCATCAAACTTGCGCAATCATCATCCCGATAATAAACACATTGAAAAATGTTACCTTCATGATTAATGTACCATTGTCATGAATTCGGTAAAACAAGTGGGAAAGCATCAGCAAAGGTATCCTAATCTCAAATAGCATGCAAACAGTGCAGAATTGCACACACTACCTTATGTGCTAACCAGGAATTTATATACCTATTTCTGCTTAAACCGCTAGTACTTCTGCACTACTTAAACAAGTTTGAGAATGGACTTGTGAAATAAACAATATTTGCAAACAAGCAATCCATAACCATAACAATCTCAAAAACCATGCAAGCACACAAGCAATGATTGTTACCTCTGCTGCTCGGCCAAGTCAATTTGCACTTCTGGAGGACGCAAGGCAACAGCTTCAACAAAATGCAAGTTGGGGTCCCTGAAAAGGAAAATACGAACATTAGTTCAGGAAAGATGCAAGCAACACAAGATAACCACTGTGAAAAGAGAGCAAGCTTATACCCAGCAAGCTTCCTGGCAAGGTAAAGGAAGGGCTTCTCAAAGTTGTAATTGCTCTTAGCGGAAATCTCGTAGTACTGCAAGTTCTTCTTCCTGTGGAAGGTGACCTGCTTGGCCTTCACTTGCCTGTTTTTCACATCAACCTTGTTCCCACAAAGCACAATCGGTATGTTCTCACACACCCTGCATGGATAGAAAACAAAGGAAAATAGACCATACATAAATCTCAAGCACATACTAACCATCTCAACACACGTTTCAAAATAAACAACCCACATCATCAATACCTGCAAAGATCCCGATGCCATGTTGGAACGTTCTTGTACGTCAAACGAGCGGTGACGTCGAACATAATAATGGCACACTGACCATGAATGCTGCAATACAAACACTCAATTAGACCTCATCTTCCCAAGCTCAACAGCCCTACGTTTCAAAACTATAACCATTCATTCTCCCTAAAGGGATGGAGACAGCTAACGATCCAATGTCAAAGATCATATCATCAACAATCTAGCATAATACATCTCTACGTAACAACAGGGGTGAAAACAGTTTCTTCACATGACGAACACCAATTACATACATTACAAAGGGTATAGTCAACCCATTCCTTGACGAGCCACAAATGCACATTGCATTCGACATCTAAAATAAATAACATTAATCGAAAAACAATACTATACAAGAACCATAGGAAAGTACAACTTACTAGTATCCATCCCTAAGTCCACCAAACTTCTCTTGTCCGGCCGTATCCCAGCAGTAGAATCTAATGTTTCCACAATTCGTCGAGAAGTCCAACGGATGCACTTCCACACCAATAGTAGCTGTACACACAAACACACACCAATCGTAATCGGTTTCCAAATTCATTCGCCTTAAACCAAAACAAAAAAACTCAAAAACAATATCGAAGAAACGATTTCGACTATAAAAACTACTTACGTTCGTATTTCTTCTCGAACTCTCCGGACAGATGCCTTTTCACAAATGTCGTTTTTCCTTCATCACAACGAAAATCCACACTCAATCATCACATTCATACTTATTTTACAAAATCACTGAGATATTACATCAATCAAACTTTGCATACTGATTTAATTCAAAAAAAAACAAAAAAAAAATATACTCGTTTCAACTAGACGTGATCGACGTTTAGGCATCAAATTAAGAGACAAATTAGCGAATACTTTCGATCATCGTTCCGATCGACAAAACCTAACCCTAAATCATCATCATACAATAAGTAAAAACACAAGAAAATCACGGAATGATGCGATAATCATCGAAAAGCGTACCTGTACCACCATCACCGACAAGAACAAGCTTGAAGCTAGGGTAATCGACAGTTTGCTGGTTCGGCAAAGCCTATCAAAATTCCAAAAAAAATAATCAAAAATCAAAATCGAATCGTACGCAACACGAAACAAATCGAGAATCGAGAAGATACTTTACCATTGTTGTTGAGGTGATTCGAATTGGAGAGGAGCGTTAGAGAGAGAAAGTGGTGAGAGAGAGGATTGGAGGTGGAGAGAGTTAGGGTTTATATATATATGGTGGGGTTTACAGAACCTAAAGAGAGAGAGTGTTAGCGTTTGAATTTTGATGGCGTTTTGGCAACGCGAGGTTCTGGGCCGTTGGATTTGGTGTGGGGTTTTCACCGTTGGATGCTTGACACGTGTCCTTACGTTCGGTGTGTTGTTTCTGGAAAATTCGAATTGGGAATCCTTTGTTATTGGGTTTGGGTTTCATTTATGGGTTGGTCAGTTGGTTGGTTGGCTGATGGGCTGTCTAGACCTGTGATGGGCTGATCACAAGATACACTAACATTGATATGAAAATTCCTTATGGGATAAATATCAATCGTGTCCATTAGATGACCCAATTGGGTCAAAAATACATGACCCAATCTATCTAAAGACATCTCAGCCATCAAGACACTTTTAATCTCAACCGTCTATTAATAAGTGACAACTCTACCCTTACTCTCAAAAGCAGCCAACAATCCATCACCCTCCTCGGCAACCGCCAACCCATCAGGCGGCCACACTCCCTCTCCGTCGGTCACCCTCGCCTGAGCCCACCTTTTATTCCGCCACCTTGTCGGAGACCGTCCTCTCCGACAAACATCTTCTCCGGACTCTGAGGCTGCCTTATACTCCGGCAGCCATCTTCTCCGAAGCCGCCACATGCTCCAGTAGCCATCTTCTCTGGCTCATCGACAAAGAAAGGTCACAATATAAAGAGCTTTAATTTTTTATAACTTTCATGTTCTTCATTCTTATGAGCATTGTTTACTAACTCCATGAACATCTACAAATATCGAAATGCTCTTTATCATTATGAAAA
Organism: Kewa caespitosa; assembly: GCA_900322205.1. Taxonomy (NCBI): domain Eukaryota; kingdom Viridiplantae; phylum Streptophyta; class Magnoliopsida; order Caryophyllales; family Kewaceae; genus Kewa; species Kewa caespitosa. Next base: position 9,297 of record ONZA01016718.1, on the reverse strand, counting down.
TGCATTTAAAGCAAAATTACATGTTCATTGAATTTGAAACATGATAATCACAGTGATCCAAATGAACATTTTAACAGTACCACATGCTCATAAGAGTTGTTGAAGAAACTCATCAAAGTAAAGATAAATACTCATAAATTCATTACAATGTCATCAAATGAGCACAACTTACTAAACAGATGAGCATAACTCAATAATCAAATGAGCATCTTCACATATATTAGATTATGAACTCATTAGTTTTACAAAGATTGCTTTATCTAGATGCGCTCAATTTTTTTTTTTTTTGGATAAAAAATAAAATCAACAACAAATGCTCGCAATCGACAGCGGATGAGACGCCAACCCTACATCGATGGTGTAACGAGAAAGAAAGCGGGACGATGACAGCCGAGATGCGTCGCTATATTGGCTGGATTTGGGTGGTTGTGGTCAGATGTGCGGTTGGATCGAAGGGAGAGGATGGTGGTGGAGGATATCGATGGTGGGTGGTGGTGATGGTGGCAACAAGATGAGGAGTGGTGGGAGAGGTGGCAGTGGAATTCATGTACAGAGAGATATGGAGGAGACTGGCGAGGGGGGAGTGGGAGGTTAGAAAATGAGAGTCAGTTTTAGTATTATCTATAGAAGGGCAAATTAGTCACATATTATGAGATCTCTTTTTGGGTTAAACAGAGTGTGACCCAATTGGGTCTTGCAAGTAATAAAATGCTCAAAATTAAAGATTATATATAAGTTACGGAAAAAGGATCCTAATGGTCGGAAATAAAAGGCGGTGAAAATACTACCATCAAAGAATTGAGTCTTGAGGAGGTCATTAAAGTCCTTTATAGATGATGATTGACTCAAACACATCAAATATAGTGGTTCTAAGTATGCTTTGGATATTGAAGCAAGATGTTGAAAATAGGCTCAATGTAGTGTTTCCTACGGGGGTGTACTACCATGGGTAGGTATAATATTGATGTTGAAATGTCTCGTAGCGATTGGGGAGTAAATCTAAACCGGATTCGTAGGCACCTTGAAAATGCACGAAACCAAAGGCTGTAAGTCACGAAAAAATGACTCCGACGGGTCCGGAATAAAAGTGATGAAAATGCTATCATTGATAAATTGGGTACCGAGGAGGTCATTAAAGTACATTGCTAGCAATGATTGGATCGTATATATCAAATGTGGTGGTAATAAATGCGCTTAGACATTGAAGTAACATACCGAAAGTAGGATGTATAAGGTATTTTCGTGGGGTGGTACTACAGTAAATCGCCTAATATTGAAGTGGAAATGTCCCACAACGATTGGGGGTAAATCTCCACGGGGCCATGGGACAATCCGAAAATTCGCTTCAGGCTAAAGTCACGAAATAACGGTTTCTTAGATCCGAAATAAGTAGTTATGAAAATTCTATCAACGATGAATAGGATATCGAGAATGTCACTAAAGTCCATTGGTGTCGATGATTAGACTGAAAATATCAAACATGGTAGTCATAAGTACGTTCGTACGTTAAAGTAAGAAGCCAAAAATAGGTTGGATGAGGTTTTTCCGAAAGGAGGTACTAACATATGGGTATACCTATTATTGATGTGGGGATGTCCCGTAACAATTGAGGGTAAATATTCATCGGGCACTGGAAAATTCCGAAAATGACCAAAACTGAAGGCAGACACGAGAAGATGGTCTCACGGCTCTAAAACACAAAATTAAAAAATGATGAAAATGCTACCATTGATTAATAAGGTCCCGAGAAGGTCATTAAAGTTCATTTTGGGTGATGATTGGATCGACAATGTCAAGTATGATGGTATTACGTATGCCTCAGACATTGAAATGAGATGTTGAAAATAGGCTCAATAAAGTGTTTTTGGGGGAGGAACTAGGTCTCTTATAATGCTTTATGGACTTGGTACGCATATGAAAAAGACTTGTCCAATCCATAACACAAGGGTCTGGATGCTGCAGGAGTGCACGAGCGTATTGCATGCCGAACGATTTCCCAGCACATTGTGTTGATTTTGTTCGACAACGTACCCCGGAGATGCAACAAGCACTGGTATGTGAGCATTCAGGGAACCATTCAAAAGTTCATAATTCATCCCTAGAACAATTCATATTGCTAAACAGAATAAGCAATTAAGAATGACAAAAAGAGTGAATTTCAATTGATTGATCAGAGACAAATATGGCTACGAATCAGGAAGGCGAATGTCGTGTTTGATCATGAATTTGTGATGTAGCTTTAACACCATGAAAAATTTCGAACGGGGAACTAAATTAGGGAGTGGTATGAATTTCGAAAACAAAATATGAAACTCTCATTATCACCACAAAAGTATATTACATTACTCATTAGTATACATATAGCATTATTACTACCTCCGTACCTATGAATTATAAGAGTAAGACGACCTTCGACTTGATCTTGTCTTCCCTCATAACATAAAATCACGTCACCTATTAATACATACTAGTATACAGAATTTCACCTCTTCCTTTCAAACAATTCTACAGCCAGATTTGATTGGAGAAAAAGAACTTCCAAGACATAATTTTGTTCAATTTCCTTAACAAAACATTCTCTTGTGACAAGTCATAAGATTAATGTCCGGAACCAAACTGAGCCTTAGTTTCCCTTCTTGAACCCCTCACTTTCTCTGATCTCTTCACGGCCTGCGCACGCTGAGCAGCCTGACGTCGTCAATGACAGGCCCACAGAGAGAAGAGAAGTCATCACTCCTCATGGTATAGAACGTGCTATAGAACATGACTCGAGTTCGATCCGCATCAGCTACGAACCTTAGAACAGCGCGTTTGAACCCGCCTTTCCCATTCGAATTGTAGGGAACCTTGACGGTTTCCTTTCCTGCGAACGCCTCCACAACCATCTGGCCCGTGCACGCGTTGCCAGCATCACCTACAGCGAATGTGAGGGTGTAGAGCTTGCCAGGAATCGTGCGTACTGTTTGTGAGATGGAACTCTCCTTGCCAGCAACGAGCTCAACAGCACGAGTGCCTGAGGGGACCTTGAAGTGGGCTGAATCGACGTACTTCACTGCCTTCAGGGAGTCCATCATCCAGCCGGGGAGGGGCGAGTGGTCATCCTCGATGAAGGGCGGGATGAGAACACCCCATGATGTGTTAGGGAATATGTAGGGGCCTTCCTCAAAGTCACCATTCTTCAATAAGTTCTCTGCATAATCACCATATACATCAATCATTAGAGCAAGCTAATAATATGGAGCAGGAAATGCATGACATTGCGTTTATATTGATTCGAAATCGATGAGAAACCAGCTACAACAATCTTCTGTTATGATTTGCTTATCGCGGAAATTGACTCAATATCATTCTCTTGTCATATACACCATGGAAGTACAATAATCAGCCACAAATCTTAATTTGAAGTCTAACATACCAAGTTGAAGTGTTGAACAATAATCATTATTCTCGTCATGACTAGGATTCCTTCCATTATCTTATGTTTCACTTTGACATTTAAGTATTACACTTATCGATGTTTTTCAAATGTCGTGCTGATCTTCTGTTCCACTTGGTGTGCTGTCTTGTGTGCCACTAAAATTTCAACCGTTGAAATTTCTATATCTATGATTCAGATTATAATAATGTTAATACAGAACGTCTGAAATCCATGCTTGACATTTAATAACTCACTCAATAACAACTACACTGAGATATCGGATCATGTGATCATCTGTCAAGTGACTATCCATGGGGTGCGTTAGTCATGACACGATGCTACATATCGACACATCTTCCCATATGCGATTGCATTGAAGTTTATATATATATGTTGAAGGATCAATAATTGGCCATACTTCAAAATTATTGCTTGAAAGAAGACAATATCTTCAGTCCACAAAAAGACTAGACAGGAAGCACCTGCATGTGGCACAATAACTTGGATGTCTCTAGACAAGATAGGGGCCATATTTAACACCTCTCCACACCATAAGTTGTACCATATCATCAATCATGCCATGGAAAATTGACCATATTGTATATCCTTACAGTGACATAGTCCTTGCGTTAAACAGATGGTTCATTGCAATAATCATCGTACTTGTTATCGAAAAGATATAGTAGGACACATTGATACGTTACGTTTCAACAAGAAATGAGATGTAAAATGAATGTTGAGAATGAGAATGATAAGAGGAACTTACGATTAGTCCGTCTAGGAGGGTACAAAGTACGCAATGCGATAGAGTCGAGAAGTGGTCCACAAGCAGGATCCTCCTCAACACCAGGGTTATGAAGCACAATCTCGGCCACATTACTTGTCGCCACGAACGCCCATGCGTACGAGTCCCACCCGCTGCTGCTATAAAGTGTTTGCATGGGAAGCACTCCCGAGTCTGGGGCGACAGACACGTTGAGCTTCTCCTCTTGGGCGCAAGTCCTAGCCGCGCTGAACGTGAGGGAATATGACATGCCCTTGGTCACCTTAACACGTTGTTTGATCGAGGCCTCGTTGCCTAGCCTCACGGCAAAGGCTCCCTCGGGGACTACTAGTAACATGTCCCCTTGCTTTTGGCCCGACTTTATGTACTCCACGAAGCCCGAGAGCTCCCAATTCGGGATGGCACGAGGGTTGACTACCACCGTGCCTTTCATGTCCAATGGCCCGGGGCCTCTCTCGAAGTCACCGTTCGGTAATAGTCCTGAAATCAAAGGGACAATTGGCAATTAGCTCTAAGCATGTATCCTTAGTTCACATTGCATACTCCTTGTATGTTTACCAAAAAGCAAGAAAACTATGTGAGCATGTATCCATTAAAACTTTCTGAAACTATTTGCCCATTTAGTTGAAGCCGAGCTAGGGCCATCAGGCCCACCACGTGGAAATTGTATTGGGCCAAGTTATACTTATCTTATGGACTGACAAACTAATGACTCAGCTCCAACATTGGTCCACCAGAAAATAATATCCCTATTTTTTGGTTCATTACCAATTCTCCTATAGAGTTGGGACGAATCAAGTAGTAGTCACTTTTAACGTCAGGAAGTCATTTCCTTAGAACTGAAAGTCATCCAAATAGTTATATTTTGTAAAGCGTAAAAGTCACATTGGTCCACAATAGACCATGTCTACACAAGACTCGTCGTTCTTTCTTTACGTGTTGTTTTAAGACATGTTCATTATTTGAAGGTGGGAAATAGCATAGGAAATTATTTAGTGGTGTAGCTTATGAACGTACTGAAGATTCTCTTTAACATTTGAAGATACCGTACTAGAAATGTTAGGCAAAAAACTTAGAAGTGGTAAAGAGTAGCAGTATTGTAGGGATTTTGTTAGTTCATAGTCTTCACACTTTCACTACTTGGTCCATTGGTCCAAGTTTGTGCAAAGAAAATGATGTCAAAATCAGAGGGATATTGATGTCCTGTAAGATACTTTTCAGTGTACATACAACTCCAACTTGACCATCACTTTCAAACTAAATCCTTCATGTTTCTAATCCATTTTAGGGTTTC
>ONZA01016703.1:0-22460 GCA_900322205.1 Kewa caespitosa | reverse complement strand
TTGTTAGTAACTATATATACAAATACAATGTAGTTTCACGAAAAAAATTTATATATATACAACGTACCGAATTAAAAGTCAATATTACTTCATAAGGTTGGATAGTTGAAGGTTCTTTTTTTTTTTTTTTTTTTTTGTGAGGGGTATATGAGTATTTTCAAAAATACATATTAAATTGTATTTGACCTTCTAACTTTATATAACATAGATTGTTATTATTTCTGACTCTGTACAAGACAAATGTGATTTGAGTATTTGACATTTTAATTTCAAAAGATGGATCCAGGAAATACCAAAAAAGATTTACTCCAATATAAGAATCTAGAACTAGTGTTCAACTTCACCTTCTTCCATTATTATCCGGCAATGAAAAGCCGTGAATGGTAAATACCATACTTCAAATCAGCAATAAAAGGAAATAATTGAAACTTGAAGAACAAGAAAGTGTCTAAAACGAATATTCCCTTCCTAAAAAAAAAAAAAGGAAATCCTCCTAATTCTTAAATTCTTAAATTAGGGTTAAAACATTTTTGTCTCCATATCCATTAGTAGGGTTGGTCCTGTTCAACCAACCCCTGTAAAAAAAATTTTTAAAAAAAAAAAACAGGAGAGAGAAAAGCTTCTTCAACGCCGTATCATTCCCCTCTGTAAATTTTCTCTCTCCTCTTTCTCTTTCTCTATCCTTTCTTTTTCCTTTTTAATAATTTTGAATATTCTACTGTTTGTTTGTATTTGGTGATTCAGACCTTATATGGCGGCTATTTAATCAAAATCCAAAACCCAATTCACTTCCCTCCATTTTCAAACTCCAAATAAATTCACTCTTTTCCCCCCAAAAAAAACTTTCACTCCTTTCCAATCTTTTCGTCTTTCCCTCCCTTTTTCTTCATTCGTTTCATATAGTATTTCGCAAACTTTCTTTAAGCTTAAACTTCTCTCTCTTCTTCTACCTTGAAATTCTTGCAATGGAAGAACAAACCCACGACTCGAAAACCCTAGGTTGTCCTCAATTCGAAGAGATTCTAGCAATGGAAGAAAACCGAGTTCAGGAAATCGAAAACCCAGTTCAGGAAACAATGGAAATCGAAAACCCATCTTTGAAAAACCCTAAAACCCTTGAGGAAATTACCCAAGATCAAGGAGAAGGAAGGGAAATCGAAGTACCTAAAACCCTAGGGAAGTCATTAGAAGGAGAAATTGAAGGTGCCCTTGTGCCGAAAACCCTAGAGAAATCTTTAGAAGGAGGAATTGAAGATGCCGATATTGATGAAATCCTAGCGAAATCATGGGAAATTGAAGATGCCCATGTGCGTGAAACCCTTGAGAAGTCCTCAGGAGGTGAATTGGAAGAAACCAGTCTCGAGACGAACCCGGGGGAGTCGTCGAATGGAGATGTCGATGAACCGGAGCCGGTGGATAGAATAACATTGGATGATATAGCGGAATGTATGGGGTTGGAGAAATTACTGAATGATGGTAAGGATGATGAGGTAGTGTTGTGTGGTGAGGATCTTGATGGTGGTTCTTCGAATCGGAACGAGTTTATTGGGCCGGTAAATGAGTGCGCCTCGAGGGGTTGTCTCTGTCGCCACCATAATGAAGATGGTGATAAATTAGATCCTAGGAGGCCGTTTACGGGGCAATACGGATCGTCGATGAGTCCTCACCATTATGGATATCAACCCTATGGTGCTTCTAAGTATTTTGATAGGCGGCGTTATAGAGGCTTTCAAGGCTCGTCGAATGTTGAGACGTATTGTATGGATGATTGTGGTGGTAGAGGCCCTAATCGGGATCCATATGGCATGAACAGGCATGCTTTCTGTCAGAGAAGGTATGGATGCAGATGCCGCGATTGTGAGGAAAGAGAAGTTGAATTCTATCCGTTTCCGGTTCGAAAATGGGAGGACCCCATGCCCGAGCCTGAGCCGGAACCGTGTCCAGTGGTATGTTCTGGTTCGGCGGGTTTTGGCTAAATTGTAATTGTGGTTTCGGAAATTGTTACTTAATGTTTCTTTTGTTTTGATTTTTCGCAGGGAGCTGGTCTATATAACATGGGCAATACATGTTTTCTGAATGCTATAATACAATGCTTCACACATACGGTGCCTCTTGTGCAAGGGCTCCTTTCGCTTAAACATGACTCATCAAGTCATGGTAAGACTTCAATGTGGTTTGCCACTGACTTTTACCGCTAGTTTTATAGTTGTTTGGCGTTTTTCTGCTTGTTCAGCAATGATGCTCATAGGTTTTGGTGTTGTGTCTTGGAATGCAAATGCAGATAAAGATGAATACTGTGTCCTTTGTGCCGTCCATGATCAGATTGAGCAGGCTATTGTTTATTCTGGGCGGGTGATGTCTCCGACGAACCTTGTGGATAATTTGAATCGTATCCTCATTAGTACTGTATATAAGTTTAAAGCATAATCTGAAGTTTTTGATCATGTGTTACTAATCTAATTTATGATAGCTTCATGGGGAATAAATTGGTGCTCTAGTGATCGTTTGTTCTTGTAGGGGCGATAAAATTGCTTTATGCTTTGTAGAAAAGGGGGCCTGGTTTCTGTTGTATTTTTTTGTGGGGATGATTTTGGAGGAGTAAATGTGAATTTAGGTATATGTAACCCTTTGTTTTTCAGGAAATTTTTGAATAAATTTCTAGTACATTGCTAGTGCCACACTTGACTCGAACTTTTAGATATTTCGTCTTTCTTCCGGAGATACCAGCAAGAAGATGCCCATGAATTTTTGCAGTGTTTATTGGGTAAGCTCGACGATAACTGGTGCAAGTATGAAACAAATTCAAAGGGTTCTTTACCGTCATCTGATGATAGCTTGGTGAGGCAGGTCTTTGGTGGCCGTCTAGTTAGCCAGGTTGCTGTTGAGTTTTGATAATTGACATCTTCATTCCTCATGTAGCTGTCCATTTTTCTGTTTCACTAAATTTGAACTGTTGTTGTCTCTGTTCAGGTTCGTTGCAGCAAGTGTGGTCATAATTCTGACACTTACGAGTCATTCATTGACCTGAGTTTGGGAATTGATGACGGGAATGATTTGGAGGGTGCTTTGAGATCATTCACCAAGGTGGAAAGCATTGCAGATACAGAAAAATTTGTATGTGAAAGTTGCAAGGAGCAAGTTGCAGTGGAGAAACAGCTTCTGCTGGACCAGGCACCCGCAGTTGTCGCACTTCAACTAAAGAGGTTTAAGAGTGATGGCGAGAAAATTGACAAGAAGGTTGAGTATCCCTTGGAGTTGGACTTGGAGCCCTACTCAAAAGGAGCCAAGGATATCAATGTATGTGTTTATGTTTCTTTTGTTCTCCAAAGTTTACTTAATGCATGATCTTTTAGTTTTTGGTTGGCTTGGGCATTAAAAGACTCTACAGAGCCTTGCAATCAATGTGGGCTAGCTTGAATGCTTGATCTATCCAATATCCTCGGTTACGTGTTGTCAAAGTCTTAAACTAATACTTTTGTTTTCGTTTTGCCATCATTGAAAGGATAATGTTAAGCCGACAAAGCCTTCCATGTGATCCTATGGTGATGCTTATTAACTGCTGTTGTTACTATATACCAAGAGTTGAAGATGATCTTTTCCATTCGGAATGTTTGCCTTTTTTTTTTTTTTTTTTTTTTTTTAAATTCTAAAATTAAATCAAGAGACTTAAGCCTGGTGATTGGTGAATATCATGGTTCTATTTTCTTGAAGAAGTTTATTATGTCCCAAGCTAGCAGCCTCAAGATGGGGCATATAATAAATGACAATTATGGATATAGCTAGTTGATTGAGTATTGTTTGTCCTTCATAAGCATCCATCTGATTGGAACACTTTTGGGTGACCATGTTAAAAGTGAAATCCCTCTGCTTTTGCTTTTGTAGTGGTCCAAGTGCTGCAGTTGTTAAAAAGAGCAAATTAGCTACTTTGTCTATTCCATAGAGTTGAAATGTTTTGCTCGCTAAAAGGAAATATAGTTTCACTGACATAAGTCACTGTAGGTAAAACAATTTAACAAAAACATCTAGGTGAGGGATTTTGTAATTGACATTCTTGAAGTATGCTATTTTTCGGAATGTAGTCTCTAGAATCCAATTGGGAAATCTGTGATACAACATTGACTGCATTATTTCATTTTCTGTAGGAGGAGTTGAAGTATGAGTTGTTTGGAGTAGTCGTCCATGTTGGGATATCATCCACATCAGGGCATTACTTCTGCTATATTTGTACTGCTCCAGATGCATGGTACCGGTTTGATGATTCAAAGGTACAGATCATAACTACTATCTTACGATGCTTCTGTTGGATTAATTTTGAGTAACCTGTTGAATAATGCTCTGTAGGTCAAAAGGGTCTCCGAAGAAATTGCTCTCAACCAAGACGTCTATATTTTATTCTATGCAAGAAAAGGCACTCCATGGTTCAGCAGTTTGATTGATGAATGGAAAGCGTCCTTCGAGCAAAAGATGAATAACGAGTCCCCTAAATCTGTTCTTGTTGAGACGGACCTTCCTTCTACTTCAAAGCATGATTTTGATAGTTGTGAGCTTTCAGAACACAACAATGCTGCAGTGCGGTGCATTTCATCTGAGCCTTCTTCAGGTGAAACGACAGCTGGAGTTGATGCTAAGGACAATGCAGCAGAAAATACATCTTCACCTGATCCACGTGGGCTACGCCATGATGAGGCTAAGGTAGATGTTAATATAAGAGATGCTCAATTTGCAACTCCCGCAAATGAAACTGAGACTGAGGCCCCAACTTGTCTGAGGTTTGTTGATGACTCTATGGTAGAAAATATCAAGGATGAAACTTGCTCCCTGACTGGTTTGAAGAACATTGTTGATGATGAAGCCAAAAATGATGTCCTCATCCCCTCCACCCCTCCAAGATCCCCAAGCCCGGATATCTATGCTGATGAGGAAAATGCAGGTAAACACCATTCCGCGGATGAGCCTTAACCTCTTCCGTGATAGTGTACCCAGTAATATTTTTGTTTATTTGAAGGTAAGAATGGATCTCCAACCCCGTCCCCAATAAAACCCACTGTTCTGATTTCCTTTATTAGCAAAAATGCTCTTGGAAATCAGTACCGATCAATAGATATTTGTTTGGTCTAACTTTATATCAATATTTTAATGGATAACTTTCAGAAGTAGAAGTTAAGTACAAAATCCCAATTGACCATCTGAAATTTGAAGAAAAGAAGTCATCATCAGGTAAGAAGGCAGTGGTAAATGCCAAACATGATTTGAAGAGGAAAGAGGCTGCAAAGTACATCTGTAAGACAATGCCAAGCAGTAGGCGTCAACACTTCATGGCTGCTATGATGGGTGGTTCGCGCAGTGATTCATCCTTGAACAAGAAGAGAAGGAAACATGCTTCATTCATGCACTCTAGGCAGTCTCCGAAGAAACGTGTCAAGTTGAGTCCCAAACGTGTCTTGAGGCCAGTGACAGCTTGAAGTAATTCTAAGACAATGCTGATATAGGTTGTTAATACCTTCTTATGGCTACTCTAGGTTGTTAATATACAGTTACATACTGCTTAATTCCCTGCATAATGGGTAGCAATCTAAATTTTGAAGCGTATTTTTGTGGCAAGCGCAGTGTTTGTGGGTGGTAATTTTCACTGCAACAGTTCATCTTTGCCTCAATTGTAAATTTATTGTCAGTGCAGTATTGATAGTTGTCTGGTTGATTGATGGTTCGAAAGTTGAATGGTGGCCTCTGTTGTGTTGGTATCAACTGTCAAGCCTTGATGTTGCATCTTGTATCATTTTGGCCTATATTTATTTGTCCATTGCATGAAATCACACAGAACTACAAGTAAACATTGTTACAATAACAAATAAGCACAAATTACGTACATATATTCATATATAATACACTTGGATGCTAACTTTTGGAAGCACCTTCACAAAAACATCATAGATAACTGTAATACTCTTTCGGAATTTCAATATATGCCCGATCTTATTATAGCAACTTTACTACAAGCTTAGACAGAGGCCATAGATGATCTCATCTACAGTTATCCTCAAGGCATGTATCCTCCATGGCCACCCCCTTCACCACCCCCAGCACCATACCCACCAGCATGGGCTCCCCCTGCATACCCAGCTCCACCACCGGACCCACCACCTCCACCGGCACCGTAAGCATGGCCTCCTTCACCAGCTCCTTCTCCATAACCGCCACCAGCTCCGCCACCAGCTCCGCCACCACTTCCGTATCCACCACCTGTTGCACCACCTCCACCATAAGCCGCACCACCGCCTCCGCCACTTCCACCGCCACCACCGCCAGCGTGACCACCAGCCCCGCCAGCAGCGTAACCTCCTCCATGGCCTGCACCTTCACCACCACCATATCCACCAGCGTGCTCCCCTCCAGCACCTCCTCCTCCACCACTACCACCACCTCCGCCGCCGGCATGGGCAGCCCCACCGCTAGCAGCACCACTGCCTTCACCACTACCACCACCATACCCACCGGCATGCTCATGGCCTCCAGCACCATACGCACCTCCACCACCACTGCCGCCGCCTCCACCACCACCGTAAGCAGCCCCACCGCCTGCCGCACCGCCACCTTCACCACCACCGCCACCATATCCACCAGCGTGCTCCCCTCCACCGCCGTGGACGGCGCCACCACCAGCACCGCTCCCGCCTCCACCACCACCACCGTAAGCAGCCCCTCCAGCAGCTGCACCGCCCCCTTCACCACCACCGGCGCCATATCCACCAGCATGCTCTCCTTCACCACCATGGACAGCACCACCACCAGCACCGCTCCCTCCACCACCACCACCTGCATAACCACCAACACCAACACCTACGTCAACACCAACACCTGCATGGCCTTCTACGGCACCAGTGCCATGCCCTCCGATCTCGTAAGTGAGGAGGGCCCTTGTGGCAGTGCATATGCCTATGCTTAACAACAAGAAGAAAAGAGCACAAGATATCTTTCTTTGGCAAGCCATTGTTAAGTTTGTTTGTGTTTTGAAATCCAAACTAGTTGGGTATTTATAGGCATGGGACTAGGATGGAAAAAGCGCGTTACTTGAGCTCAAGAGTGGTTCATTGTCCCCACAAAGCAGAAGCCGCAACTCTCTAGTTGTGTACTCACTTAGGTTTGAGTTTGACAAGAGCAGCTGCATGATCACTAGTGTGCTACTCTTGCTGTCTCCCACATTTGAACTTTGAGTGCATATTTCCTTCACTCACTTTGTATTCTTTAAATTCATATATTTCCACCATTAATCATATTAGTTCCTTCCACATCACACCGCAGTTGGTAAAGATCTAACTTTGGTGATTCAAATGTCATTGTTTAAGCTGATCTGCTGAATTTGTAAATGTAGAAAAATCATTTGCAATAGTTTAATGTACGTTACTTTGTTTTGTAAATTTGAGTTAATTAAATGCCACTTTGGATAAGTAGCTGTTAGTGGAAGTGCAGATAAGATCAGGAGATGATATTAAGTACTCCAAGTAAGTTTAAAGTGTGCTCAGGACCTATAACTTTTACTAGTGTGAGGGCGTTTTGAATTCACTTTCCCAAAGGAGGTGGACAAACGATTGCAAATCTGTTGCGAAACCACGAGTATAGGTAAGCAAAGTCAGGACGATGACGAGGAAACACTTATGTTATGAGAAGAAAGGTCAGAACTATATATACTAGTATACTAGTATCAAACAATACAAGCTAATATATCCAGTTTCATGAAGACTCAGAAAACTCCTTGTTCAGAAACAAGATCAAAATGGAATAACTTGTAGCTGGTACTTGCTGCATGGAGTCATACTTTAAAATAACCTCAAGCGCTACGATGTTAATCATGCTAGGTAAAAAATTACATATTATGAGTTTATATGAATACATAACATAAAAATGCTGTGCTAATGTCATTCGTGTGGGTTGTGTGTGTTCATCCATTCGAAACAGAACGTTCAAAAGATATTTGATGATTATGACTGCATATGTTGTATTCTTTTTTAGACAGGAGGATCATTAGCATCATTTCATTCTGGTTGCCTGATTTGATTAACTATAGAGCTGGCCACGAACAAGCCGAGCCGAGTCAGCAAAGAGCCGGGCTAGCTTAGCGGCTGACTTCTACTCGGCTCGTCCAAAGGCAACTACATGAGCCGAGCCGGGCTACCTTATGCAACCACTTGATTAACTTATGTTGCTGACCTCTTTCTCTATAATATACATTATCCAGTTCTTCCTGTTCATGGTTGCATCACTAACAGGTCTACATAACATTCCACAAGTCCTGGAACTGCAGAAGTTGAAGTTATTTTCGCAGAACAAAGAGCAACTCTGCCATATAATTTGTTAATGGTTCTGCTTCTGAAAGTTGAATGTTGAAAGGCAGGCGGCTGCGTAAACAGACTTCAAGCATCCTTTTTCCTTTACTTCCCATTATTTATCTTGGTTGAATGGAGCCAAACAAGTGGTTGCATATGCAATTCGGACCCAGATACCGCTCAATCAGCTAATTAGCTGTTATTTTTGGATTGTCCATAATCGAACAAATCTGAGTTGAATTGAACGGAAGTAATTGAAGCTAGATGAAACGTAACTGAATGAATAATAATATCTGAGAGAGTATTGAACTGAATGAGAAAAGAGATGATCATTTGATTGTCCCCACAATATGCTCTTTTATCCTCCATCCTTGAAATGTAGAAGTCACAACTCCTAAGTTGCACGCTCATTCTTGGTTACAGTAACATCTGTGGAGTGCTTTTCTGCTGTCTCCCACAATCTTTTGCAGGAAATGAACTTCGCTACAGGTCACTTTCGTATTCACAAAGGAGCCATTTCAAACAACTTCATATAATTTATGTGTTGTATCCAGTTTGCAACAATGCGCGTCGTTAAGCAGCATCGTCTGTTGATGGTAGCATGTGCTGTATGGTCTGTGGCAAGGGTGGACAGACAAGGCTGTGGCGGTGTGGCCAGTAAGACAATGTCAATAACATAAGGCAATGGGTGAAGAAAAAGGCCAAGGGTGGAAACACAAAACCAAGGCCGGGGGCACTAAGTCATGACTTGGCCAAGGGTGGAAACACAAGGCCATTGCAGGTGCACAATATCATGACAAGGCCATGGTGACTACGTCAAGGTAGAAGTACCCCTCGGACTTTGAAGTAAAATGTCGAAAATACCGGAAAATGTGTTTGCATGGGGAGGTACCACTACGGTTAGGTATTATATTGATGTGGGAATGTCCCGTATCGATTTAGGGGTAAGTCTCCACGTGACCCCGAAACATCCCGAAAATGCCCGAAATTGAAGGCTATAATAAGTCACGAAAAAATGATCCTCGGGGCTCTGAAAAAAAAAGTGATAAAAATGCTACCATTGATGAATAGCGTCCCGAGCAGGTGATTAAAGTCCATTATGTTGGATCGGAAATGTCAACTATGAGAGTCTTAAATATTCCTCGGACTTTGAAATAAAATGCCCAAAATAGGCCGGAAAAGGTGTTTTCGAAGGGAAGTACTAATGTGGTAGGTCTTATATTCATGTAGAAATGTCTCGTATAGATTTAGGGGTAAGTTTCCACGGGAGCACGGAACACTCCTAAAATGCCCGAAACCAAGGCTATAAGTCACGAAAATATGATCCTAGGGCACCAAAAAATAAAAGTGAAGATGCTATCATTGATGAATACAATCCCGAAGTGGTAATTAAAGTCCTTAGCAGTCGATGATTGGGTAAAAATATCAACTATGGAGGCGTTAAGTATGCTTCAGACTTTGAAGTAAGATGGCTAAAGTAGGCCGGAAAAAGTGTTTTAGGTACTACCATATATAGTTCTTATGTCGATAAGGTAATGTCCCATATCGATTAGGTTAAGGCTCCACAGCCCGAGACACCACTGAAATGCGTGAATCAAAGGCTAAAAGTAAAGTAAAAAAGTGATATTTTGGGCTCCAAAATAAAATGTGATGAAAATGCTACCATTGATGAATAGGGTACCGAGGAGGCGATTAGAGTCCAAAGCGATGGATGATTCGTTTGAAAATGTCAACTATGAGGGTCTTAAGTACGCCAAAAACGGGTTGTAAAAGGTGTTCCCGGAGTATCCTATCTCCAACGGGCCCCGGGACGCCCCGAAAATGGCCGAAATGAATGCTATAAGTCACGAAAGTCACGAAAATCAGTCCCGGGGGGTCCGAAATAAAAATTGACGAAAACAGCACCATGAGCAAATATGGGCCCTAGGAGGCCATTGAAGTCAGTTTCGTCCATTGATTTGGTCAAAAATGGTGTATACGGTGGTCCTAGACACGCGTCGGACCTGAAGAAAAAATGCCGAAAACAGGTTGCAAAAGGTGTTCCCTGGGGCAACTGTCTTCATGGGTTGGGCTTATATTGATGTGGGAACGCGCCCTTGCGATGGGGAGACCAATCTCCACCGGGCCCCGGGACGCCCCGAAAATAGCTGAAACCGAAGGCTATAAGTCACGAAAATCGGCCACGGGGGTCTGAAATGAAAATTAACGAAAACGGCACCATGGGAATATATGGTCCCTAAGAGGCCATTCGAGTCAGTTTCAGCGATTGATTTGGTCAAAAATGGCCTATAGGGTGGTCCCGAACACGCGTCAAACCCTGAAGAAGAACGCTGAAAGTAGGCTGTAAAAGGTTTTCCCGGGAGCAATTGTCACCATGGGTGGGGATTATCTTGATGTGAAAATTTTGCCCTTGCGACGAGGCGGCCAATCTCAACGGGCCCCAGGACGCCCCGAAAATGGCCGAAATTTGAAGGCTGCGAGTCATGAAAATCGGTCCGAAATAAAAGTTGACGAAAATGGCACCACGGGAAAATATGGGCCCTAGGAGGCCACTGGAGTCATTTTCGGCTATTGATTTGGTAAAAAATGGCCTATATGGTGGTCTCGGACACGTGTCGGACCGTGAAGAAAAACACCGAAAACGGGCTGTAAAAGGTTTTCCCGGGGGCAACTGTCACCATGGGTGGGGCTTATGTTGATGTGTGAATGTGCCCTTGCGATGGGGCGGGCAATCTCCACCGGACCCCGGGACGCCCCAAAAATGGCCAAAACCGAAGGCAATAAGTCATGAAAATCGGCCCACGGGTCAAAAATGAAAATTGATGAAAACGGCACCATGGGCAAATATGGGCCCTAGGAGGCCATAAGAGTCAGTTTCGGCCATTGATTGGTTAAAAATGGCCTATATGGTGGTCCGGGACACGCATCGCACCCTAAAAAAAAAAAACACTGAAAATGGGTTGTAAAAGGTGTTACCGGGGCAACTGTAGCCATGGGATGGACTTATATTGATGTGATAACGCGCCCTTGTGACGGGACAGCCAATCTCCACTGCCCCGCGACACCCTGGAAATGTCCGAAAGCAAAGGCTATAAGTCACGAAAATCCGCCCCGGGGGTCCGAAACGATAATAGATGAAAATGGCACCATGGGAAAATAAGGGCCATAGGAGGCCATTGGTGTCAATATCGGCCATTGATTTGGTCGAAACTGGCTTATATGGTGGTCGTGGACACGTGTCGGACACTGAAGAAAAACGCAGAACACAGGTTCTAAAAGGTGTTTTCGGGGCAATTGTCGCCATGGGATGGACTTATATTGATGTGTGAACGCGGCCTTGAGATGGGGCGGCCTATCTCCACCGGGCCCCGGCACACCCCGAAAATGACCGAAACCGAAGGCTAAAAGTCACGTAAATCGGCCCCAAGGGGTCCGAAATGAAAATTGACGAAAATGGCACTATGTGCAAATATGGGCCCTAGGAGGCCATTGGAGTCAGTTTCGGCCATCGATTTGGTAAAAAATGGTCTATATGATGGTCCCGGACACGTGTCACACCTTGATGAAAAACGTCAAAAACGGGCTGTAAAAGGTGTTCCCGAGGGAACCTGTTGCCATGGGTGGGGCTTATATTGATGTGGGAACGCGTGCTTGCAATGGGGGGCCAATCTCCACCGGGCCCTGGGACGCCCCGAAAATGGCCAAAACTGAAGGCTATTAGTCACGAAAACTGGCATCGGGGTCTCCGAAATGAAAATTGACGAAAACGGCACCATGGACATATGTAGGCCCTAGGAGGCCATTGGAGTCATTTTAGGCCATTGATTTGGTCAAAAATGACCTATATGGAGGTCCCAGACACGTGTAGGACCCTGAAGAAAAACGTCGAAAACGAGTTGTTAAAGGTATTTCCGGGGCAATTGTCGCCACGAGATGGACTTATGTTATTGTCAGAACGCGCCCTTGCGATAGGATGACAAATCTCCATTAGGCCTGCGACACACCGAAAATGGCCGAAACCGAATGCTAAAAGTCACGAAAATCGGCCCCGCGGGGTCCAAAATAAAAATTGACAAAATGGTACCATGGGAAATATGGGCCCTAGGAGGCCATTGGAGTTAGTTTCGGTCATTGATTTGGTCAAAATTGGCTTATATGGTGGTTCCGGACACGCGTCAGGCCGTGAAGAAAAACTCCGAAAACGGGCTGTAAAAGGTGTTTTCGGGGGCAACTGTCGCGATGGGATGGGATATTATTGATGTGTGAACGTGCCCTTGCGATGGGGAGGCCGATCTCCACCGGGCCCCGGGACATTCCGGAAATGGCCGAAACCGAAGGCTATAGGTAACGTACTGGGGGGTCCGAAATGAAAATTGACGAAAACGGCACCATGGGCAAATATAGGCCCTAGGCGGCCATTAAAGTTATTTTCGGCCATTTCTTTGATCAAAATGGCCTACATGGTGGTCCCAGACATGTGTCGTACCCTGAAAAAAAACGCCGAAAATGGGCTGTAAAAAGTGTTCCCGAGGGGCAATTGTCTCCATGGGTGGGGCTTATATTGATGTGGGAATGCGCAATTGCGATGGGGCGACATTTCTCCACTAGGCCCCGGGACGCCCTTGAAATGGTCGAAACTGAAGGCAATAAATCACGAAAATCGGGCTGGGGGATTCGAAATGAAAATTGACGAAAACGGCACCATGGGAAAATAGGGGCCCTAGAAGGCCATTAGAGTCAGTTTTGGCCATTGATTTGGTTAAAAATGGCCTATATGGTGGTCCCACGCCCTTAAGAAAAGCGCCTAAAACAGGTTGTAAAAGGTGTTCCTGGGGGCAACTGTCCCCATGGGTGGGGCTTATATTGATGTGGGAACGCGCCGTTGCGATGAAGCGGGCAATATCCACCGGGCCCCAGGACGCCTCGAAAATGGCCGAAACCGAAGGCTATAAGTCACGAAAATCGGCCCGGGGAGTTCGAAATGAAAATTGACGAAAACGGCACCATGGACAAATATGGCCCCAAGGAGGCCGTTGGAGGTAGTTGCGGCCATTGATTTGGTCAAAATGGCGTATAGGGTGGTCCTGGACATGTGTCGGACCCAGAACAAAAACGCCGAAAACGGGCTACAAGGTGTTCCTGGGGGCAACTATCGCCATGAGTGGGGCTTATATTGATGTGGGAAAACACCCTTGCGATGGGGCGGTCAATCTCCACCGGTCCCGGGACGCCCCAGAAATGGCCGAAATCGAAGGCTATAAGTCACAAAAATTAGCTCCGGGGAGTTTGAAATGAAAATAGCGAAAAAAGGCACCATGGGCAAATATGGTTCCTAGGCGGCATTGGACTCATTTCGGCCATTGATTTGATAAAAGATGGCATGTATGGTGGCCTCGGACACGTGTCGCACCCTGAAGAAAAGTGCCGAAAACGGAGTGAAAAAAGTGTTCCCAGGGGTAATAGTCGCCAAGGGTGGGATTTAAATTGACGTGGGAATGCGCCCTTGCGATGGGGCGGCCAATCTCCACCGGGCCCTGGGACGCCCCGGAAATGGTTGAAACCGAAAGCTATGAGTCACGAAAATCGATCCCGGGGGTTCCTAAATGAAAATTGACCAAAACAACACCATTGGCAATATGGGTCCTAGGAGGCAATTGGAGACAATTTCGGCGATTGATTTGGTCAAAAATCGCCTATATGACCGTGAAGACAAACGCCGAAAACGAGTTGTAAAAGGTGTTCCCAGGGGCAACTGTCGCCATAGGTGGGGCTTATATTGATGTGGGTACGCGCCCTTGTGATGGGGCGGCCAATCTCCACTGAGCTCGGGTCGCCCAGAAATGGCCGAAACCGAAGGCTATAAGTCACGAAAATCGGCCCCGGGTGGTCCAAAATGAAACATGACGAAAATGGCACCATGGGCAAATACAGCCAGAAGCCCATTGGAGTCAGTTTTGGTCAAAAATGGCCTATATGGTGGTCCCGGACACGTGTCGGACATGAAGAAAAACGCCGAAAACGTGCTGTAAAAGGTGTCTCCGAGGACAACTGTCGCCATGGGTGAGGCTTATATTATTGTGGGAAAGCGCCCTTGCGATGGGGTGACCACTCTCCACCGGCCCCGAGAAACCCCGAAAATGGCCGAAACCGAAGGCTTTATAAGTCACGAAAATTGGCCACGGGGATCTGAAATGAAAATTGATGGAAACGGCATCATGGGCAAATTTGGGCCCTAGGAGGCCGTTGGAGTGAGTTTCGGCCATTAATTTGGTCAAAATTTGCCTATATGGTAGTCCCGGACACATGTCGGACCGTGAAGATAAAACGCCAAAAACGAGTTGTAAAAGGTGTTCATGGGGGCAACTGTCGCCATGGGTGGAGCTTATACTGATGTAGGAACGCGCCTTGCGATGGGAACCAATCTCCACCGAGCCCTAGGACGCCCCAGAAATGGCCGAAACCGAAGGCTATATGTCACGAAAAAATCAGCCCGGGTGGGTCCGAAATGAAAATTGACGAAAATGACACCAATGGGCAAATATGGACCCCAGGAGGCCATTGGAGTCAGTTCGGCCATTGATTTGGTAAAAAATGGCCTATATGGTGGTCCTGGACACGTGTCGGACCCTGAAGAAAAACGCGGAAAACGAGCTGCAAAAGGTGTTCTCGTGGGCAACTGTCGCCATGGGTAGGGCTTTATATTGATGTGGGAACGCACCCTTGCGATAAGCCATGAAGAAATGGTTTCCCGGGCTCTGAAAAAAAAAGTAATAAAAATACTACTATTGATTAATAGGGTCACCAGGAGATGATAAAAATTCATTGCAGTTGATGACAGGGTTGGAAGTGTAGATATCGTGCGAGGAGAATTGTCATCACTGAAAATGCTTTTACATTGACGAATATATAGTATCCACCCTAACTAAATATGGTACATAGCGCGAGCTTGAAAATGTTGACCGACTGTTCTTGACGCATAACTAGATTACAAGAGTCAGCTACTCTGAGAGCACGTTAGTGGCTTCTCTCAGTCCCGATCACGATCAGCATCCTCTATATCCTCATCCTCTGGAACACCACGAAGATATAGGACATTGTTGCACCTGCACACGTAATATGATAAGTTGAAATAATTTTAAGATCTGGAACATGGGTAGCTGCTGACAACAAATTTCGAATGCTGTAAAATGGAACTGGATATCCGAAGTGAATATACAGTAAGCACATATTGCTTAAGCTCTGTTATAAGGTTTACTCATGAACACACAACACACAAATATTGAGCCAATGGGCCCAATGATATCAACGGGAATAGATATTTTCTTTCCCTCTGACGCTTACATATGTTCAGATCAAGAAAATGACACCAGAATTGTGACCACTTGGTATGTTCTCAAGTATGAAATTCCCATCGCTTAATTCATCCTTGGATACACACACATCACAGTGGCCCAATATCTTGCTTTATCATGAAGAATATATTTAGGCTGTCACAAATCTTTTCATATCATATGTTGGTAAAACTCAAGAGGTACAAACCTGAACTATTAGTTTTTGTTCTTCTCTTAAAAAATAAATACATTAAAAATTTTTTTTAAAAAAAACTGAACTAAGAAATTTCAGGTTTCTAGGAGCAGTGAATCACGCAAAAAAAAAAAAGCTCTTCTATGAAATTTCCGTTTTCCAAGAACAGTGAATCACGCAAATAATAACAGAACATGAAGAGAGCAAGCTAGGTGACCTGATTAGGATCTCTCCCAGATTTCCGGTCAATTGGCCCTCAATGTACTCCTCTGTGTTAGCTAGCTGCAGAACGTTAAAAGAAAAGGTAAGCAACTAACAGTAGTTGGCTTCAAGAATTTTACTACAGTTTCTAGTTTTATTTTGAGAAGGGTTTGGGGGGTGGGGGGGGGGGGTTACTGTGAATCTTGCCAAAGCGTTGAAGAGAATCTACCCAAATGTTTGATGATAAAGAAGCCATTCAAAAAGACCTTTACATAATGACAAAACTCCAAAGACATGCATTGGAAACTTCGAATAAGAGATGCCAATGTCTGAAGCAGATGATTACAAGAACAGAAGTTCAGAACTCAAGGATAAGACACATTCAAATGAATTAGAATAAATTAGTAATCACCTGTAAGTTCATGTAGCCATCAACAGACACAAGGAAACCTGCAAGAAAATGAAGGTAAATGTCATGCGTGTGACATAAATTGCACACGAGCACTTGAATGGCAAAGTAAACATCGGAATACATTATCCAGAAACAGGATGAATCCTGCTTTTCTCTTCTTCAAAACAAACACAGAATAAGGGCAAAGGAGTAAGAAAAAGTATCATAAATCAAAAATGACAACTGAAAGAAAAAACTGGGTTAAATTGAAAAGGTCTTCTCAAGACATGTCTATTACCTTTGTATTCCATACCCCACTTCAGCTTAACAATGACAGGCTTTCCAGTCAAGTTATTCAAGAAAGGTTTTGGGTTTACTGGTACATTCTGCCAACAACCGCAAAGATAAGAACGGATTAGAAGAGCTGTAAAGAGTCAAATCCAAAGCACAATATCATGATAGCAAACAAATAAAGTTTCCGTAACAATAACTCACTAATCTTCCCACCCCTCAACCCCACGGTTACAGACAGGTGTAAGCTGCATCCTTTTGTGTGCAGAGTCGCTCAAAGTTCTATTACTCCTTCCACTCAATCGCAATGGAGGTACACAATGTTGAACAAGCTATAGCTTTTTAGTTGGTAAGATACTCTTCACATGACTAGGTGAAAACGAAACAAATCTTCATCGAGATAAAATCATAACACACCTATACCTTCAAAGAGTGATCAAGGAACAACGGAACTCATAATATTATCTCAGGGTTATAAATTAAAACTCATTCAATCCAACTTCAACCATATCTGCTAACCTAACCAACTAAAGCTGATAAGTGATAACATATTCCTAATCAACACCGAAATATTTGTCTAACACAATGTACACAAAATACACCATAATTTTACTTTTCGATTGACGGTCCAAATAAGCTTCCATGAATCTGCACAAGTTTACAACGGAAATATAACAATCCAGTCGCCACGCTAAATTATTTGTTTCCTTTCAACTTAATTTCAGTTGACTTCAAGAGTTACTGCTTATATAGCTCTAAAATAGTAAAATGCGTTTACGACAATTCATGTGCATTCTTAAAAAGATCTCGATACATACATTTGTACGAGTCCAATATTGAAGTGGTTTTGATGAGTGATATGTAATAAATTTCAAACAAAAAAAAAAAAAACATATTTTCAGTTCAATCGAGTCCCAAAGCAAATAAGCACGCAATTGCAATCCATAAATACGTCAAAACATTATGAGAAAGACTTGATTAAAAACAAAAGAAATGGAATTACGGAAAACAAATTATAATCAAGAACAAATAACAAGTTCGATTAAATGAGATATATAGATAGAGAGAGAGGATGTACCATCGCGACTGGCAGAAAGGGAGGAGCGAACGCAGTTGGGTTTGGCTAGGGTTTATGACAAAAGCAATGCAAACCTTTTGGTTAATGGAATATGAAAAATTAGGGGTGACTTTTAACAATTAAAGAATGGAGCTGTTATGAATTTTTAGGGCCTCCCACGGCCTATATTTCGTTAATTTTTATTTTGGACCTACGGTTCCAATTTCTTGACTTATAGCTTTTGGTTTCGGCCATTTTCAGTGCGTTTCAGGGCCGGTGGAGATTGCCCCCCATTGCAAGGGCACCGCATCAATATAAGCCCCACTCATGGCGACACTTGCTCGCAGGAACACCTTTTACAGCCCGTTTTCGGCGTTTTCCTTCAAAGTTTAACACGTACCCGGGACCACCATATAGATCATTTCCAACCAAATCAATGGCCGAAACAGACTCCAATGGCCTTCTAAGGCCCATATTTATCCATGATACCATTTTCGTCAATTTTCATTTCAGACCCAAGATTGATTTTCATGACTTATAACCTTTGGTTTCGGCAATTTTCGGGGCTTCCTGAGGCCCGGTTATTGGCTCCGCCACCGCAAAGGCGCGTTCCCACATCAATATAAGCCCCACCCATCGGGACACTTGCCTCGAGAACACTTTTTACAGCCCGTTGTCGGCGATTTTCTTCAAAGTCTGACACGTGCCCTAGAACACCATATATGCCATTTCCAACCATATCCATGGCCAAAACGAACTCCAATCGCCTCCTTAGGTCCATATTTGCAATTTTGCATTTCGTAACTCCAATCGCCTCCTTAGGTCCATATTTGCAATTTTGCATTTCGTACCCTCCAGGACCAATTTTCGTGACTTATAAGCCCTCGGTTTAAGCCATTTCCGGGGCGTCCCGGAGCCGGTGGATATTGGACCCCCCATCGCAAGGGCGCGTTCCCACATCAATGTAAGCTCCACCCATTGCGACACTTGCTCCCGTGAACACCTTTTACAGCCCGTTTTAGGCTTTTTCCTTCAAAGTGTGACACGTGCCCGGGACCACCATATAGGCCGTTTCTAACCAAATCAATGGCCGAAACGGACACCAGTGGACTCCTAGGGCCTATATTTATCCATGGTACCATTTTCGTCAATTTTCATTTCAGACCTCCCAAAACCGATTTCGTGACTTTGCAGCCTTTAATTTCGGCCATTCACGGGGCGTCCAGTGGCCCGGTGGAGATCCCCCCTCCCCCCCATCGCAAGGTCGCGTTCCCATATCAATATAAGCCTCACCCATGGCGGCATTAACCCCCGGGAACACCTTTTACAACCCGTTTTCGGCTTTTCCTTCAAAGTTCGACACATGCCCGGGACCACCATATAGGCCGATTCCAACCAAATCAATGGCCGAAATGGATTCCCGTGACCTCTTAGGGCCCATATTTGTCCATGATACCATTTTCTTCAATTTTTATTTCGGACCCCCGGGACCAATTTTCGTGACTTATAGACATCGGTTTTGGGTCATTTCAGGGGCGTCGCAGGTTCGTTGGAGATTGCCCCCATGACAAGGGCGCATTCCCACATCAATATAAGCCCCACCCATGGCGACACTAGCCCCCGGAAACACCTTTTTTTTTTTTTGTTAAACCAGGAACACCTTTTACAGCTTGTTTTCGGCGTTTTCCTTCAAAATCTGACACGTGCCCGGGACCACCATATAGGCCATTTCCAACCAAATCAATGGCCGAAACGGACTCCAATGGCCTCCTATGACCCATATTTGTCCATGGTACCATTTTCGTCAATTTTCATTTCGAACCCCCTAGGACCGATTTTCGTGACTTATATAGCCTTCGGTTTCGGTCATTTCAGGGGCATCCTAGGGCCTGGGGAAGAATTTGCCCCCTCCCATCGCATGGGCTCGTTCCCACATCAATATAATCCCCACCCATGGCGACGCTTGCCCCCAGGAACACCTTTTACAGTCCGTTTCGGCGTTTTCCTTCAAAGTACGATACGTGCCCGGAACCACCATATAGGTCATTTCCAACCAAACTAATGGTCGAAATGGACTCCAATGGCTTCCTAGGGCCCATATTTTTCAATGGTACTATTTTTTCCAATTTTCATTTCGGACCCCCCGGGACCGATTTTCGTGACTTATAGCCTTCGGTTTCGGCCATTTCTAGGGCGTCCTGGGACCCGGTGGACATTGCCCCCCTCCCATCGCAAGGGCACGTTCCCACATCAATATAAGTCCCACCCATGGCAACACTTGCCCCCGGGAACACCTTTTACAACCCGTTTTCGGCGTTTTCCTTCAAAGTCTGACACGCGCCCGAAACCACCATATAGGCCATTTCCAACCAAATCAATGGCCGAAACGGACTCTAGTGGCCTCCTAGGGCTTATATTTGTCTATATTTGTCCATGGTAACATTTTCGTCAATTTTCATTTCGGACCCCTGGGACCGATTTTCGTGACTTATAGCCTTCGATTTCCATCATTTCTGGGGCGTCCCGGAGCCCGGTGGAGAATGGTCCCCCCATCGCAAGTGCGTGTTCCCACATCAATATAAGCCCCATCCATGGCGACACTTGCCTCCTGGAACACCGTTTACAACCTGTTTTCGGCGTTTTTCTTCAAAGTCAGACACGTGCGCGGACTATCGTATAGGCCATTTCCAACCAAATCAATGGTCGAAACGGACTTCAATGGCCTTCTAGGGTCCATATTTGTCCGTAGTACCATTTTCGTCAATTTTTATTTTGGACCCCTCGGGACTGATTTTCGTGACTTATAACCTTCGGTTTCCACCATTTCTGGGGCGTCCCGGAGCCCCGTGGAGATTGCTCCCCCATCCCAAAGGCGCGTTCGCACATCAATATAAACCCCATCCATGGCGACACTTATCTCCGGGAACACTGTTTACAGCCTGTTTTTGACATTTTCCTTCAAAGTCAGACACGTGTACGGGACTACCGTATAGGCCATTTCCAACCAAATCAATTGTCGATACGGACTTCAATGGCCTTCTAGGTTCCATATTTGTCCGTAGTACATTTTCGTCAATTTTTATTTCGGATCCCCTGGGACCGATTTTCGTGACTTATAAGTCAAAAAAAAAAAAACATTCCGAGTGGATCCGAAATTGAAAGTATCAAAAATTGTAACAATTATAAATATGAGCCTAAGGAGGCTATTGAAATCCATTGCGGTTGATGATTGGACAAAAAATGTAGTATATGGAGGTTGTGGGTTCGAGTCGAACTTTGAAGGAAAACACCAAGAATGAGCCATGCCATGGGCAGGAGATATGTTGATTTGGTAATGTCCCTAGCGATTGGGGGATAATTCTCCATCAGGCCCGAGACGCCCAAAAAATGCCTGAAATCGTAGACTATAAGTCACAAAAAATGTTGTCGAGGGGTCCGAAATAAAAATGGTGAAAATTGTACAATTAATAATGGCCCCGAGGTGGCCATTGGAGTCCATTCCTGTTGATGATTGGGTCGGAAATATTGTACATGGTGGTCCCACGTACGGGTCGAACTTTAAATGAAAACACCAAAAATGGGCCGTGAAAGGTGTTTCCCGGGAAGAAGTACAACCATGGCCAAGGCTTACATTAATGTCGGAATATCCTCAGCGATTGGGGGGTAATTCTCCATCGGGCCTCGAGACACCCAGGGTATGCCCGAAATCGTAGACTAAGTCACAAAAGAATGGTCCCGTAGGGGTCCGAAATGAAAAGTGGCGAAAATTGTACCATTGATAGATGCGGCTCCGAGGAGGCCATTGCAGTCTATAAGTTACGAAAAATTGTGCCGGGAGGCTCTATAATTAAATGCTTAAAAATTGCTGCCATCAATGAGTAGGGTCTCAAGGAGGTCATGAAAGTCCCTCGCGTGTGATGATCAGGTTTAAAATGTCAAATTTAGTTGTCATAATGCCTCAAGCATAATAGTAAAATATTGATAATAGGCTGGACAAATTATTTTCGGGGAGGTATCACTACAAGTAGGTCTAATATGAATATGGGATTGTCTTGTACAGATATTGAGGTAAATTCCATCTCTACAACAAGACAAAAATGTTCACAATCGAAAGTCACGAATGCTCCAAAATGCAAAGCCTCATAAATTGTACCATCAATGAATAAGGGCTCCGAAGAGGTCATTAAATTTCTAGCATGCGATGACTAGATCGGACATGTCTTAACATAGTGGTCATAAATACACCTCAATATTGAAGTAAAATGTCAAAATATGCATCATGAGGTGTTTTCGGGAGAATGTGCTACCATGAGTAGTTAACACTTATGTGGATATTCGTTGAATAAAAATACATGTTTTTATATTGATTTAATTTATGATAAGAAAAAAAAAAATACCACACGTATCTCTTATCTCATAATAAGCTTAAGATGAAGCTGTCATATACAAGGTTATCATGCTGCTAAGCTAAAATGTTTGCTTTATTGTACATATATGAGTTTTTCTTGAAACTAAATACAATGAGATTGTTATTTGTGCTAAGAAAGCATTTGCTATGATATTTTGGGTGAAACGGGTGAATATATAAAACGAGTTGGAAAAGAGCCGCTAATGAAAAAGAAAAAGGGTCACTATCAATTATTTATAAATACTTTTTTAAATAGTTGCATATATA
>ONZA01016694.1:0-11104 GCA_900322205.1 Kewa caespitosa | reverse complement strand
AAGATGATCCAATCAACTTCTGTCAAGCCATGGAAAGTTCTAAATCTCTAGAGTGGATTGATGCCATGAACGATGAGATTAAGTCTATGAGTGACAATGACATTTGGGAGCTTGTCCCCTTGCCTGAAGGTGTCATACCTATTGGTTACAAATGGATATTTAAAACCAAAAGAGATTCAGAGGGAAAGATCATAAGATTTAAAGCACGTCTTGTTGCTAAAGGATACACTCAAAAAGAAGGCATTGATCATGAAGAGACTTTCTCTCCGGTTTCATCGAAAGACTCTTTTTGGACAAAAATGGCACTAGTGGCATATTTTGATTTAGAGCTTCTTCAGATGAATGAAAAACAGTGTTTCTTAATGGTGACATTGAAGAAACAATTTATATGGTGCAACCAGAAAAATTTGATTCAGGAGATCCAAAGAAGATGGTTTGCAAGTTAAAGAAATCTATCTGTGGGCTCAAGCAAGCTTTTTGTCAGTGGTATCATAAGTTTCATGAAGTCATTACATCTTTTGGTTTTCAACGAAATGTGGTTGATGACTGTATATACCACAAGTTCAATGGGAGTAAGCATATTTTTCTAGTTTTATATGTCGATGACATACTGCTTGTCAGTAATGATATAGGCTTATTATACGACACTAAGAGATTTCTTTCAAAGAAATTAGAAATGAAAGATCCTGGTGATGGCTCTTTTGTATTAGGAATTCAAATACATCGAGATCGCTCCAAAGATGTTCTCAGTCTCTCACAAAAGGGCTATATCGATAAGATTCTTAAGAGATTTGGCATGCAGGATTGTAAACCAGGTAATACCCATGTTGCTAAGGGAGACAAATTCAGTCTCAACCAGTGCCCAAAGAATGGTTTTGAAACCAAAGAAAAGGAGAAAATTCCTTACGCTTCAGCTGTAGGGAGTTTGATGTATGCTCAGGTTTGCACACTACCTGATCTCGCATACATTGTTGGGATGATAAGTAGATATCTAAGCAATCTAGGATTGGACCATTGGAAAGCAGCCAAACGGGTCGTGTGGTACCTTCAGAGAACAAAAGACTACATGCTCACTCATCAAAGATCGGATCAGCTTGAGATCATTGGGTACACCGACTCTAATTTTGTTGGATGTCAAGATAGCTTGAAATCTACGTCAGGCTACATTTACATGTTTGCTGGAGGTGCTGTCTCCTGGAGGAGCATCAAACAGTCTATTACAGCTACTTCTACCATGGAAGCAGAAATTATAGCATGAATGAGGCCTCCAATCAAGGACTATGGCTGCTAATTTTGTTAAGGGACTGCGCATAGCAGATAGTATTGAGAAACTACTCAAGTTATTGTGTGCAAAACAGATCAGCAGTCCTTTATGCTAAAAACAACAACAGTTTGACGAAGACAACACATATAGATGTCAAATTTTGAGCTTTTAAGGAAAGAGTACAGAAAAGACAATTGTCTATTGAGCACATCAGTACAAACTCCATGGTTGAGGATCTGCTCACTAAAAGATTGCCACCCAAAGTATTTCATGAGCATGTTGCTTGTATGGGTGTCAATCAGTTGAGGATTGTGAGTTCTAGTGGGAGTTTGTGTTACAGTGTCTCTTGGACGTCAAATACTTATTTAAGTTGTTTTAGTTTCTATGGTTATTTCTGCAGAAAAACAGTTTAAAGTTTCATGTTTTATGTACTCTTATTATTGATCTCAATAAAGTTTAAGGTAGACCAGTTGGAAATAGACATTCTATTTCAGACCACACTTTGTGTTCATTCCATGCTACACACATATACTTGATCCATGTCATTAGTTAAATTGAAATACGTAGTCAATGTTGGGTCTAGTTATGTCAAGATAACAGAGATCTCTTTGATCCTATATTGGTATGATTGATGGACCGGATTGGTTAAGGACGATTACAATTTGATAGCAATTTTTGAGCTCATAAGGTTATTATATAACGTACAATGTTAAAGTTTGTACATCTACATGAGTATGTCGTCCAGGTCGGAGATTGTTGGATTATGGACTCGTACTACATGTAAATGTCCAATAATATAAGTATTCAGTTTTATTGTATATTATGTGCTATCTTTAGTTTGGCCCAAATATTAGTGGTCCAATGGATATTAATATAAAGTGGGCCAATATGTCGTCTTACAAAGTATAGGACCCAATTATGATCATAAGTGAGAGAAACCTGACGTGTGTATCAACTGGAAGATCATAAACCCTAACTTATCTTCATCCCGGATCAAAGATCAACAATCATGGATTCATGTACGCTTTCACTATTATTGTATTCGAGATAATTCGATATGGAGGTATTCGGATCATAATTAGTTCTAACACTTTATTCTTTGACTTGTTGTCTGCTCATATTCTTACCGACACCGACAAGGCTTTGCTTCAAAAGTTCTTCATGCAATGAATTTAAAGCTTCATATTTTGTACTACATGTTTCTCGCCCGTATTAAATTTTATTTACTGGTGTGGTGGAGGCGGGAGCTGGAATTGAAGTTTATCAGAATTACCTAAGTTCTATCAAACTTGAAAGCATGTTGCACCATCGGTAAACGCTTTCAACTTTCTGGCAGCTGAAGGCAGATGAAAAGTGATAAGCAAGTCAGTAAATAAGCATCTAAATGGAAGGGGTTGCAACTCATAGGTGTGAATGTATTGGGGACTCTTTAAATTGAGAGTTGCTTGCAAAGAACCACAGTTAGAGGATTACCTAATGATAATGTTACTACAAATTCTTTTGAGCTTGTCGATTGTGTGACTTTCAAAGATTTCCAGCTCATGCCTGATTTTACATTGTTCTACTTTACACTCTGTAGTTCTACAGAATCAGATGCATACAAGGCGTTCCGGAAAGTTCGTGTAGTTGGTGTCATCATGCTATTTTGTATCGATGAGATGAATTCTAATGTTTCTGAAATGAGTTTCATTTTATAGTATCTGCAATTGTTGGTCATACCATTGCAATTGATCTTGTCAATTTGATGACTTCAAAGGATTCGCTTGCTCATATTGGTACTGATGCGCAAGAGTTGAGGAAGAACCAAGTATTTAGAAGATTTGGCGAACGAATACTAAGGTCAAAGGCTTTATTATTAGGAGAAAAAAATGAGGTTATTTAGTAGCCATCGCAGGTTTCATTGCTTTTCTTCCATTCTGTTCTCGCAAAAGAAAGATAATGACGTTATGCTTTCTTGTGTATATACGATTTTTTATTCTTTATTTGTTTTCCCAAATATTGTTTCCTTATTATAGAATCTATGATTTTGGTATTACCTTTTCAATCTTTGTGTACTTTACAACGATCAGGTCATTAGAGAAATAAGGCCTTTGTGAAAATGTGCTACTTGAGGACTTCTTGTGCTCTTTTTCCATCCCTTTTATTGTTCAATAAATATAAATATGTCTTTAGCTCTCGGCATCACCTTTTTACAAGGATTCAAGGACCATCAAATGAAAGTCATTAGATTTACTGGATCAAAGCCATATGATACTGTTTCTGATACCAAGTCAAGGAGTAGCAGCAAACAATCAACTGCTTTGGAAAATGAAGATGCAAGCCTTGGTTTCACAGGGGTTGCCAACTCCACAATTGTGATTTAGGTACTCTCCTAGTTGCAGACTCGCAACATCTTTTCTCTTCCTCGGTCTTGGTAGCGAAAGCCATGTCTCTACGGAATGGTGTCAAAAAAGTAATTGAAATGATTTTTATAGTTTCAGGTGGAAGGAGATAACAAGACTATAATCAAGCCTATGAGAGGCGAAAATCGAGTTTCCATGGAGCATCTTCACTTTTAATATTGGCACTCGCAAGTTTCTGACTAAACGTTTGGTGGTTCAATCAATCACGTATATCGAGAAGGAAATAGAGTTGCGGACTGGATAGCTCGCAAAGGCTTATAGACCCATGGAGGTATAGATTGGAATGTTTCGTGGTCCCTAGAGCTTGATAGTATCCTCCAAACTAATAGACTATGAGCTGCTTTCTAGAGGAGAGCCTCCCAGTTTCTCTTTTATCCTTACCAAAAAAAAAAGGGAAAAGAGACATAGTTCCGAGAGATAGAGGACCTAAAGAAGGTTAGCTTGATGAAACTTGGGCAATGCAACTTGTGTCATAGATCAAAACCAGGAACAAAAATGCCTCTCTCTAGGTGGGTCCCTCTCCCTCTCTCTGAGTAAGGTTTCCTATCATTTTCCTTTGTGAAACTTTCACGCATCCACCATCTAACCATTCCAAATCAATTTCCCAATCAAACCTCAATCTTCATACTCCATGGATCCACAAGAGCTAACATAACGGTGCAACCCAATGTGGAAGATGATTCCTTCCTCAATGACCCGTATGACAGCCTGGAAGAAACAATTCATCTACCTTCAAATGATGAGCTCACCAACAGGATTTCAAAGATGAGCATCATTGGAAGGGTTTTCTCTGATAAACCCACTAAAATGAGACTTGCTAGATCGATTATGGAAAAATCTTAGAACCTGCAAGGTTCTCCTAAAATTGCAATCATGAATGAAAAAGACTTCCTTTTCTCTTTATTTGATCAAAGAGACAGGAACAAGGCTATGAATAAAGGAACTAGGTCTGTTCTTGGCCGTCACATAATTATGAACAAATGGGATCAAACCCATGAAATTAAAGATATCGATTTCAAAGTCTCCTCATTTTGGATCCAGATCCATGGACTTCATTGGTCCAAATTCTCGAAAGAAAATGCGATTCGGATAGGATCGAGATACGGAAAGGTTCTGGGTACAGACTCCGTATCTGAACAAAGATTCCTCTCAAGGTGTTTTATGCGTGTCAGAGTCATCATTGACCTTCAAAGACCCTTACCACGTGGGTTCCTTGTGGGGGAGAAGGAAGTTAAAAAGTGGATTGATATCAAAATTGAAAGGTTGTCTAATTATTGCTACTGCTGTGGGAAACTTGGGCACGATATTGAAGATTGTACTCAACCAGACCCACCTTACAAGAAATACAGTACCAACCTCATAGCTGCTGATCTAAGTGACTGGAACACCCCTTTGATTCCAGTTATTGAAAACCCAGATACCCACTCTACACCAACCAAACCCAATCCATTAAAATGCAATAATAAATACAACCCAACCCTCTCAAGGCACACCCGTAAATAACCTATCACCCAACATTATCCACTCCGAAACTACCCCAACACCTACCTCAATACCAGATATTCTACCTACCCCCTCCACAATGCCCACACCCACAGAATCTTCCTTAACTCATCTTGACAAGGTTTATGTTAGCCCATCAATGGAATATTCTGCTCCCCCCAGGAGGAGTTGTCTATCACTTTGGGAGACAAAAAGCTTCACTATGGCTTGTCTACAAGGTTCTTGTCCCAACTTGATTTTAAAACTAGTCAAAAAGAATTCATCCACTGGGATCATGTGCGTTAGCACAATTCTCAACAGAAAACACTCATAAATGAGCCATTTGATGATGATCACCCAGAAGCCAACAACCCTCCTGACTCACCCAGCTGCTCACTCCCTTCTGCCAACTTGGTGCACCATAATATCGAGGATGATACACCAAAAACCAATGCCCACACCAAAACTCCCCCCTCTGTGGTCCCTAAATCGAGACTAGTGCTTACCAACCAAAACCAACTCTCATCTGTGTTCTCTAAACTCACGCTCAAAAGAAAAACCCAGGCTGACCCTGAAGAACCAACCCTGCCCAAGATACCCCGTCTTGCCAAGGGCAAAGAAAACGAAATCCCCCGTGTGAAATCCATCAGATGCACCTGGACAAAAAGCAAGAAAAAAAATGTCAATCTCTAAGGGAGGCAACACCTTCAACCTCATCTTGACTTCAGAATGTCTTGAGGAAATGATGAAGCAATTTGACGCGGAAATGAAAAAGGCCGAGGATGCGGGCCCAAACCTGCCCCCAACTCCCCAATGTTAGTCCTCGCTTGGAATTGTTGGGGGTTAGGCCGCCCCGCGACAACTCTCCATCTCAAGGCCTTAGTTAAGTCCCACAATCTTGACGTTCTTTTTCTCTCCGAAACCATGATTGATGTTAATAAGTCTGAAAGAAATCTCCGCCCTCTTGGTTATGACTCTTTTGAAGGAACTTCATCTGCTGGGAAGTCATAGGGCTTGGCTGTAGTATGGAAAAAAGGTCACGGTATTGAGCTTTTTGTTACTTCTTATCAAATGCTTGTGCTCCAAATCAACGATCTCATCTCTGGCTCGAAATGGAACCTTTCTCTTATCTACAGAGCTCCAAACCATCATGACCAAAATGCCTTTTGGGAAGCCATCTCTCTGCTCCTTCAACAAGCCAATATCCCCACATGCTTCTTGGGAGAATTCAATGACCTTCTCACCTTCTCGGATCGCTGGTCAAGTTATCAAACTCCCTCTTCTTCTAGGCCGTCCAAATATGGCCTCCAATTTTGTGATGAAACAAACAATCTCATTGATCTGAATCTTGACAAAGGAAGATTCACCTAGTTTAGGTAGCGGAATGGCAGAACTGTCCTCAAAGAGAATCTTGATAGGTGCATCTGCAACTCTTTGTGGAGGATCCTCTTCCCGAATGCCTTGTTAAAAGCTCTCCCAGCAGTTATCTCTGACCACTCTCCCATAATTTTCCAAACAACCCCAACCTCCAATTCTGGTCCCTGGCCCTTTAAATTTGAGGCAATGTGGGCTCGTGATCCATCATCCCAAGATGCAATCAAGGAAGCATGGAATCAACGAGTCCAAGGATCGAAAGCTTACATCCTTAAGCAAAAGCTCACAAATGCCAAGACTTCCTTGAAAAAATGGAACCGTGACCATTTGGGGAAGGTTCAAGACAAGATCAAAAGCATCATAGCAAAAATTGAAAACATTCAACAGAATGTCATTGCCCCTTCTGAGGATGAAGCATCCATCCAGAAAGAGCTTGCTGAGCTCTACACAAGGGAGGCGATCATGCACAAGCAGAAGTCCAGGATCAGTTACCTTCAAGATGCGGATAAAAACACCAAATTCTTCCACCTATCCACCATCATCCGAAGAAGGAGAAATAACATCTCTCAGCTCAAAACCAATTCTAGTGAGTGGACTCAAGATGATAAAGTTATTGGTGAATGTTTTCTAAATTCTATGACAATCTCTTCACCTCCTCAAGCCCATCAAACCTCAATGCTCTCGCTGACCTTTTCCCATCAATTATCACCAAAGATCAAAATGAAATCATGTTCGCGATCCCCATCTCGGAAGAAATTGAAGCCACAATAAAACAAATGCACCCAACAAAATCTCCGGGTCCGGACGGTTTTTCGACTCTGTTATATCAAAACTACCGGAGCATTATAAAAGGAGAGGTAGTTAACATGATCAAATCT
Source organism: Kewa caespitosa (assembly GCA_900322205.1). Classification (NCBI taxonomy): domain Eukaryota; kingdom Viridiplantae; phylum Streptophyta; class Magnoliopsida; order Caryophyllales; family Kewaceae; genus Kewa; species Kewa caespitosa. The sequence continues at coordinate 3,704 of ONZA01016694.1, read as the reverse complement.
TTCTTCCACAGTGCCACATGCTAAAAGAACTTAACCACACACACATTGCCCTCATCCCAAGAAAAGACAACCCTATCTCAGTCACTAATTTTAGGCCGATCTCTTTGTGTAATGTGGTGTACAAAGTTATCTCCAAAATTCTTGCAAACAGACTTAAGCCTCATCTCAACAATATCATCTTCCTGTTTCAAGCCGCCTTTGTCCCTGGAAGGCTCATCACTGACAAAATCCTTGTCCATGAGGTTCTTCATGCCATGAAAAGTCTCACTCTAAGGAAGGGTTGATGGCCTTAAAGGTCAATATGGCCAAGGCTTTTGGCAAAGTGGAATGGGAATTCTTGAATACGATCATGTTGAGCCTGGAATTTGACTGCAAATTTGTGGAGTTGATTCTTGAATGCATATCAACACCAACCTTTTCGATCCTTAGCAATGGCTGCCTAAAAGGCTTCCTTAAGCCTGAGAGAGAGAGAGATCCGCCAAGGAGACCCCCTCTCTCCCTTCATTTTTGTTCTTGTTATGGAGTGCCTCTCAAGGACTCTCCATGATCTCCAAAACAGGGGCCTCCTTGAAGGCATTGCTATTGATAAAAACTGCCCTAAACTAACTCACCTCTTATTCGCAGATGATTTGGTCTGTTTTGCCAAAGCAAATGAAAAAAATGCAAAACCAATTGAAAAGGCTCTTGCTGATCTGGAAACTTGGAACGGGCTCACAGCAAATAACCAAAAATCCGCCATCCATTTCAGCAAAATAACAAAGGCCGCCAACAACCTTAGTCAAAAGAGTGCTCAACTTCCAAAAAATTGAAAAGAATGATGTGTATCTTGGCCTCCTCTTCTTCAGAAGCATAAATAAAAGGCAGAGATTCCAATTCATCATGGACAGGCTTGATTCAGAGCTAGCGGCTTGGAAGTCAAAAGCTCTCTCTTACGCTGGTCGGGCAACTCTTATCCAGTCAGTGGCCTCCACCCTCCCTTCATATGCAATGTCTAGCAACTTCCTCAGCAAAGATCTTTGCAAAGCCTTTGACGCTCGAATTAGAGACTTCTGGTGGGGTTTCTCCAATGATCACAAGGGCATCTACTACAAATCCTGGTCCTCTATTTGCATTCCAAAAAACATGGGAGGGCTAATTTTAGGCCTATGGAAGACTACAATAGAGCCTTGCACTCTAAACTAGCTTGGCAACTCCTTCCCAATGACAACAAATTATGGGTGCAACAATGCCAAGCTAAATATTGTCGTAGATATTCTCCCTCCTTTGTCAAGCCTCATGCCCAAGATTCGAGCCAATGGAAGGAAATCCTTCAAGGCAGGAGCATCATCAAGGAGGGAATTTGCTATATTATGGGAGATGGAAAAGAAATCAACTTCTGGACTCCGTGGGTTCCCAACATTGAAGGCTTCAAGCCGAATGCCCAAGAAAATGTCGAAATAAACTCCTTCTAGGTGTCCGAGCTTATCCTTAACTGCAAGTATTTTTGAACCAAAAATCCTTGCTTTATTTGATCAAACCTCCAGCCAAGAAATCCTCAAAATCCCCCTCAGTAACTCACCTGGGCCTGATGAATTGATTTGGACACATGAGAAAAGTGGATGTTTCTCGGTCAAAAGTGCTTACCAAATCATCCTCTCAAAGAGACATGTTAGCTCTCCCTCTCTCCCAAGTTCCTTCTGGAGCAAGCTTTGGAAAATTGAAGCGCCGCAAAGGCTTCTCATGCATAGCTGGAGGCTTGCCACAGGTTGTCTTCCAATCAGATCTAAAATCAACAAGAGAATCCAGGTTGTTGACCCCTCATGCCCTTTCTGTAATCATCATGAAGAAACACTTGTGCACCTGTTTTTTCAATGTCAGTTTGCAAAGTCACTGTGGTTTGGGATTTTAGGACTTCTAGTTGACTGATTTCCTGACTGGGATATCTTCCAATGGCTCATGGCCTATGTGCACTCAAACGAGCAACTCCATTCCCGAGTTTGTCCCGCTGAAATTCCTCATCAAGGCGCTTCTGATCTTAGATCAAATTTGGTTGGCCAGGAACAACCTTGTTATAAATGAAGTTCCCCCTAATCCGCACCTTGCAGCAACTGTTACTCTCTCCAAGTGGAATGAACTGGCTTGTTTATTAGCTAAACCCTTCATAACCCGGGGAATCAACCACCAAAAGGAGCTTCAACCTTCCTCTGTCCAGACCTATATTCTTTGTTGATGCGGCTATAAGAGACAACACTACTTGTACTGCATGGATTCACCTCAACGACCAGAAGGTTTTTGTTAAAGGAGGCACATGCCAGCACCCTCCAGGAAACTCTGGCATGGGTGAAGTTCTTGTGATCAAAGAAGCTTGCATTGCCATTGCCAAGGAAGCTGCCGAGGATGTTGTCATTCTCAGTGATGCAAAGTGGGTAGTTGACTCCACCAATTCGGCCCTCCCTTCCCTTGGGAGCTTCAAAGAAAGACATTTCACGTCTCTGTAATAGGCATAAACTGTGTGTCTTTTTTGTTCCTAGATCTTAAAACACTTTAGCTCATGACCTCGCTGTTTGGTCTGCCCTTTCAGGTCAGTAGGTGTTTTTNTTTTATCTAATTTTCCTACTGAGATGTATGCTGTTGTTCCAACTTAGTAATGTAATGGCTTCAACTTAGTAATGTAATGGCTACATCTTGATTAGCCAAAAAAAAAAATTTTATGAAACTTGGGCAAATTGGCTAAAAAATTGGGGGGGAGGGGGGGGGGGGAGTATATATCGAGATCAGTATACATAGAAACACCACATGGAATTTTCTTTTACTTTTCATTGAGTGGTACATCAAATGCAAATTACATGAAACCAATCTACAAGATATCAACACTTTTACAAAAATTAAACCCGCCATCTTTTCCCTCCTCACTCAATATATAACTGTAATTTCTACATGAGCTGCCCTAGTTCTAATTCTACAACACCTCTTTTCTTTTTCCTTCTTTTTGATCAAAATTCTACATTACCCTGACATGGTACACTACATGAATAATTTACAGTCCCTTCAGCACTTCAGAACTCACGCCAGCAGACCGGTACGAACTCCGTAGCAAAGGGAAAATGACTACAATGCCCTGGCAGTCAACTGTAAATAACAACCGCCAGGAATTTATCTAATTAGCTACAAGATCAGGAAGAAGGCCGAGAACAGTAAAATCTGTGCAATGAAAGTCTGGAAGAATGAACTTTCAGTTGAGCTGCTAACACTAAGTTGCCCTGCGTTCATGAATTCGTCCTTACCAAAAGTCACAGAGACGTTGACAGACAAGGAACCTGGAAGTAATACATGGAAAATGGAACTTTAGAATAAACCAGATCCTTTGTGTGTGTGTGTGTGTGTTTTCACTGTTCAGTGGGTAAAGCCAACTTACAGTCGTAGTTGGCCCATCCAATCCTCTGGCGAGCGAGGTCGTAGACAAAGATCTTGTCCTTCAGAACAAGGTCTGCAAGAAGCAACATAATGGCACTGTCAAATGACAGTTTTAGTACTATAGCTTACTACCCAAAGGAAAAGGAGGGGGCAATATAGAGGGGAAAATAGGGAAGTAAAAAAAATAAAAAGGGAAAAATAAAAAGACCATCTAAACCTTGCACAGTAATCATCATTGACCAATCGTGAGACTTTCTTTCTGCCTCTACGTGCCCTCACCCCCCCCCCCCAAAAAAAAACCAAAGTCTTGC
>ONZA01016671.1:16100-26480 GCA_900322205.1 Kewa caespitosa | reverse complement strand
TCGTAAAAATTCTGTGTGTCGTCCTAACTTACATTTTTGTTATTCTGAATTGCAACTACAATCTTGAATCCTGAATAGTAATTTAGACTAGTTGAACCACAGCTCTGCACGTCAGAGCACAAGTAGTTTTTTACCAAAACATATTAGACTTAGTTCATTTTCCGCTAAGGTGGGTTCTCTTCTAGGCATGTTGGATAGAACGGATTTACAAGGCAACATGTAGACAAAAGGCGTATGAGCCAAAAACGTTTCATTCCTGGCTTCTTGGGGAGCCAACCACTTTCGGCCAATGACCTTACAAAATGGATGGAAGGCTGTATTGTGGAGCCGACCCCTTTTAGCCAACGGCCTTACAAAATTGATAGAAGGCTGTTTGCGGGAGCCTACCACTTCATCGAGAGAAAGTCTATGAATCAAAAAGTTTGTTGAGGTTGTTAAGGGGTGCCTACCCCAACGAGGCTCCGTAACGAGACCGCGTTCTATACGAAGAACTTCTGGAGGTTCTTGATGTTCCATGGTCTGCCTATCTTCCTCCATTCTGGTGTCTCCAGTCCGTAAGTCTTCAAATTTAATACTTCCTTTACCCTATAGGGTCCTTCCCAGTTAGGTGTCATTTCCGCTTCTTCGTTCTGTCTCCCCATAGACTCAATGGTCCTTAAGACGAGGCCTCCCACATTCAATTTTCTCTTCCTCACCCTTCGATTGAAAACTCTCGTCATTCTCTGTTTGTAGACCTCGGCTCTCAGCAGTGAGTCTCTTCGTACCTCTAGGAGGAGGTCGATGTTGATCTTTTGCTTCTCTTTGTTGGTCTTTGGGTCAAAGTGCTCAACTCTTGTACTCCTATTAGCGAATTCCAGCGGGAGTACGGCTTCGGAGCCATAGACGAGGTTGAACGGTGCCTCTCTCGTGATCGTTTTTTCTGTGGTTCTTGATGCCCATAACACCTCTTTTAGCTTTTGTTCCCAAAGCCCCTTGGCTTTGTCCATCTTTTTCTTAATCCCGTTCACCAGGATCTTGTTGCTTGACTCCACCTGCCATTCGTGTTGTGAAGTTTGCTCTCACCCGGTATTCCTCCAGCCAATCGGTGAGCTACGGCGTGTCAAACTGCCCGCCATTGTCGAAGATGATGCTCCGAGGGGTGCCAAAGCGTGTGAGAATGATCTCTAGAATGAACTACTTCATGTCGGCGACCATGATATTCTTTATAGCCCTTGCCTCGATCCACTTGGTGAAGTAGTCGATAACAACGATGGCATACTTCAGCTGTCCTGGGAGTTGTGGGAACGAACCCACTATGTCCATGCCCCACAGGTGAAAAGGCAGTGGAGAAAGGATTAGTGTTAGTTCAGCGGAGGGGAGCTTTGGGACGGGAGCGAAGATATGGCACTTCTCACAGCTCTTGATCATTTCGGTTGTGTCGCTCTTCAAGGTAGGCCAGTAGAAGCCTAGCCTTAGGATATTATGCGCCATGATCCTTCTTTCTTGATGAGCTCCGCATACGTCGGCATGGGCCTCTCGGACAATCTCTTTTCCTTGTGTCTTCAAGACACACTTTAGCAATGGATGGCTCAGTCCTCTCTTGTACAGGACGCTGTCCCTAAGCTCGAACCGCTTGGCTCTCGTTTTGACCTTCTTTGCTTCCTTTTCGTCATCGGGGAGCTTTCCTTCTCCTAGCCATGCTATCAATGGCTCCATCCATTCATCTATTCGGTCAAGCAAGAAAACATCAGGTTTAGGTTCAATGCTTCTCTTCTCCTTTTCCTCCCAAAAGATGATTCAGGAAACCCCTTCGGCCGATGAGCTAGATAGCCGAGCCAGTCCATTGGCATGGTGGTTCTCTGATTGGCGGATGTGCTCTACTGCTACCTCGTTTAAACTTTTGGTCATCTCTCGGACTTTTACAAGGTACATCTTCATACCTTCATCCTTAGCTTCATAGTCTCCTGAGATCTGCGAGATGACGAGCTAGGAGTCCATCCTCACCTTAACTTTCCTTGCCCCGGCGGCTTGTGCCATCTCCATTTCAGCGGTGAGGACTTCACATTCTGCCTCAATGTTATATGCTTGGAACCCAAACCTCATAGCATACTTGAAGACTTCCCCCTCAACCGAGGTGATGAAAATGCCTACTTCGCTTCCGCTCTTGCATGATGAACCATCTACACTCATAAGCCAGGACTCAGTCCAATAACTCGACATCTTTTCCAAGGGTGTCAATTTGGCCATGAAGTCCTCAAGAGCCAGGCTTTTCATCACCTTCCTTGGCTCGTAAGATATGTCATAATCGGCGAGCTCGTGTGCCCACACTTGTGCTCTCCCTGCCGAATCAAGTTTGCCTAATATCTTCTTCAATGGTTTGTTTGTCAAAACGTTTATGGGAGTAGGGCTTGAGCTTCCAGGTGCTGATGAGGACTCCGAGGGAAAACTTCTCAGGTATCGAGTACCTGAACTCTGCTCCGCACAAAGCATGACTGGTGAAGTAGACGTGCTTTTGTTTCCTCTCTTCCTCCCTGACGAGGACCGAGGCCACGGCCCTATAGGAGACGGCGAGGTAGAGGAAGAGTCTCTCTTTTGGTTTCAGTGAGACTATCTTGGGCAGGGAACCCAAGTATAGCTTCAACTTTTCAAAGGCTTCTTGTGCCTCGTTGCTCTATTAAAATCTCATTCCCTTTATTAGTGCCGAGAAGAAATGCGCGCACTTGTAGGCCGACTTGGAGAGGAACCGGTTAAGTACCGCGATGCACCCAGTTAATTTTTGCACGTCTTTGATGGACATTGAGGGCTCCATGTTGATCACAGCCTTCACCTTCTCTGGGTTTGCACCGACACCTCTTTCGCTTACCATGAATCCTAGAAACTTTCCTCCCTTCACCCCAAAGACGCATTTCTTTAGGTTGAGCTTCATCTTGTTTCTCCTTAGAGTCTCAAACGTCTCCCTCAGGTCCTCCACATGGTTGGAAGACTTCACACTTTCGGTGATGAGGTCGTCCACATAGGCTCCGAGGTTTCTACCAATTTGCCCTCCGAAGACCTTTTGGACGAGCCTCTTGAAGGTTGCCTTGGCATTTTTCAGGCTGAAGGGCATCATTGTATAGCAGAAGACGCCGTCGTCGGTGATGAAGGATGTCAAGCTCTGATCCTTCTTCCTCATGAAAACTTGGTGGTATCCGGAGAAAGCGTCCATGAAGATTAGGAGTTCATGGCCCATGGTGGAGTTTACAAGCTTATCTATCCTTGGGAGAGGGAAGTGGTCTTTGGGGCAAGCCTTGTTCAAATCGATGTAATCGACGCACATCCTCCAGCTTCCAGTCGCCTTTTTCACCATCACAACATTGGCGAGCAACTTGGGGTATCAGCATTCCCTTATGAAACCGGCCTCCAATAATTTCTTGACCTATGCTGACGCAGCCCGGCTTCTCTCTTCGCCTAGGTGTCTCTTCTTCTGCTTAACAAGCTTGAGTTTGGGGTTTATGCCGAGGTTGTGTTCAATACCCGACATTTTATCCGGGCCGAAGGTAAAGACATCTTGATACTCTCAAAGAAGTTTCGTCAACCCTTCTTTCGTGGCCTCGTCCAGCTCGTCACCGAGGTATGTAACTAGCTCTAGACGAGAGGGGTCTAGGATGACTTAACCCTTGCCCCCCGAGGGGGTGGCCCTTTCTCTCTCCTCGATCCTTGCATCAGCAATCTCCGATGGGATGATGTCTACCATGAGACACTGTACCTTCTTCCCTTTTTCTTCTTTCGTCGGGGTGATATCTTCTACCTTCACGATGATTTTTTCTTCAGGGGTTTCCTTCCTTCTCTTCTTTGAAGTCTTCTCGGCGGGAACCAAGGTCTTTGTCTCGGCGGGTGGTAGCGTCTTTTCCAGGACGATATTCTTGTTGCTTAGGCATTGGACGTAGCATGTCCAGGCTGCCTTCTGATCGCCAAGGTTCTTCCCTACTTCCCCATCGTCCCTATGAAACTTCAATGTGTGCAACATCATGTTTGGCATCCCGTTGACTTTGTTCAAGGTTGTTCGTCCGAGGAGGACGTTGTATGAGATTGGGACATTGACGACAAGGAATTCCGAGACGACACGTCTGGCTTAGTTTTTTTGCCCTATCCTCACTGGGAGTTGGATACTTCCCATCAGTAGCACTTGGTTTCCGCCGAAACCTATTACCGGGTGACTGCTTGGTATTACATTGTTGGAAGTGTAGCCGAGGTCCATGAGGCAAATAGCTGTGATTACATTGACCGAGCTTCCCGTGTCTACCAGGACTCTCTTCACCAACGTGTTGGCTATCTTTAGTTCGATGACGAGGGGATCGTCGTCAAGGAAATGGAGAGGCCTCATGTCTATCTCCTTGAAGGTGATATGTTTCCCGAACTTGGGAACTTCCTCGATCAACATGATTTAGTTGAGGGATCTAAGATGGGCTCACGTTGCTTTGTTTATAAGACCTCCTCCTGCCAGGCCACCTAAGATGACAACTACCTCGTAGGAGTCCGAAGAGGACCATGAGGCTGCAGGCTCGGCTGCAGCCCCCTAGCCTAGTGGGATGGTGGTTGTGCTCTTGTCTTTTAGGAAAGTATTAAGTTTACCTTCTTGGGCCAATTTTTCAAGGTGTAAGCCCAGCTCTTGGCAGTACCTCGTACTATGCCCATGCTCTTTGTGGTATTGGTAGAAGAAGTAACTCTTCCGTGTGCCTTCCTTCATCAGGGTCGGGTAGTAGCTTGGGGTTGATTTTTGCCAACCCAGCTTCTTGATTATTAAGGATTTGGTTCATTGTGGGGCTTTCTGGCATTTTCCTTTTGGGCTTCCCCCGCCCTTTGAATCAGCTTCGACCTCCTCCTCTTCCAGATCCCTTCCTTTTGAATTGCGGTTTCCCGACGGTTAAGGTTTCAACCTTCGTTCTCTCATTTCTTGACAGCTTCGATGACTTATCGTCATTTCGCATCTCCCGTTGGTTCCCGTCGTATACCACATCTCATTCAGACCTCTCCCAGGCCATCAATAGTTTGGACGAATAGGCCCAGAAAAAAGGTAAGGTGAGTTTTTCCTTCTTCAGCTTCATGTGATTGAAATTATTCAGGATTTCGCTTCCCTTGATGATGCCTTTGACGTATGCAGTGCACGCTATCATCTACTCGAGCTCTGTGATTCCCAGACATTTTTCGTTGAAACATTTTTCATAGTCCTTCATTTGATCTTTGTTTCCTTGCACAATGTTGAAAAGGTCTTCTGAGCACTTCTCGGTCTTCTCGCACGTTATGAAGTTTTCAATGAAGATGCAACATAGCTCATCAAAACTGTGGATGCTATGACGAGGGAGGCTATCTAGCTAGTTAAGGGCTCTGCCTTCCAATGTCCCAACGAACGTGGCGATTTTGCTCTTAAGTCATCATTGCAGCTTCATAGGCCATCAGGTGCTCTCGGGGCGAAGTTGTTCAACTATACTTCTTCATCTTCCCGATGTCAGAGTTCAGCTTCAAGGGATAGGCCATGATTTCTTCGCTGAAGGGGACCTTCATGGTAAGGTCCGGGCTTATCTCCAATCCTTTGAAACTCTTCATGATGTTTTCATAGTCCCTCGGCCCTAGGCGAGTCATAACTGGCCCTCGTTGCCCTTGCAACCTCTTGGCGTGTCTGCATCGGATGACCTCTCTGACATCTTTCTTCTTGGCGATATTCGCTTCCCCTTTAGCCACTTTCCTTCTCCTCTTCATTGCTTCAATGAGGGGTCTTAGGTCCCCTACACTCCTCTTCGGTTTTCCAGGGATCTTTTGTACTTTCGCTTTGCCCGGAAGCCTTCGGCTTGCTCTTGGACCTTGAAGTGGAAGAGTCGGACCCACTCAGGCTAAAGTGGGGAGTCTTCAGCACCTGGGTGGTTCGTGACTCTAGGTCATGCTTGCTCCTTTAGTGTTGAGCCCCTACGGCAGGCATTTTCTTCGATGTGCCATCGTCTGGGCCCTTCGTCACCCCGACGTGGTTTAGGATGTTCTCCTGAAGGATGGTGCACATCTTGTGCATGTTCCCTAGGATTTTGGCCTATAAGGCAAATAGTTCCTCCCTCGTGACAGGGGGTTGGGTGTCACCTTGTCTTCTCCCAAACGAGGTTGAGTGATTTTCTTCTTCGTAGTTTGACATAGAACTTGTCTTTTGTGGTTCAAGGGTTTGAATATGTTTTTCGTTTCTCAATCTCATGCAATCTTGGATGGCCACTCCCCACAGACGCCGCCAAATGTTTCAGGTGTTTTTGGGTAAGGATAGTGGACCTCGAAGACTCAAAGGGTTATAAGGCCTCAGGTGTATGAGATGAGATGGATTTTGACATGGCTCATCAGAGGTGAACAACCTGCGTAAGGACCACACATGAACTGCCCCCGGCGTGGACTGGGGAACGGTCCTCCGTTGACCAAGTCAGTAAGGCGGTTCTCAAAAAGGTATTTGCCCCTAGGGGAAAATAGAATGCTCTTTAGGGCAATCAAATCGTCCTTGGTAATGGGAAAGATTTGAATGCTCTAGAGAGAGAGAAAATGAACTAATCAATCAGTTATCTTAATCAGAATCTGTTTCTTACCCTTGAAAGGTGTGCATGCCTCCTATTTATAGACATTTTCTAGGTGATGCTAGGGTTGTCGCTTATCCACTGAGGAGGCTCCAAGTGGACATTCCTCTCCTGGGCCTAGCAAAGGTGTGGGGCTTGAGGGCTGCCAATCAGGTCAGAGCATGTGTGCAGCGCACGTGTCATCCTTCGGATCTTATGGAATCTTCCATAAGTTCTCCCTCTCCATGGGTGGTCCTCTACGGGGACTGAGGGCACCTCTTGGCTGTGCCCCCCTTTGTCTCGTCTCCCAGCGGCAACCTGAGAATCAACACCTCCTCTCGTTGGGACCTCTCATCCTAGGCTGAGGACGAAGGCCTTCAGCGTGCTTCTTGAAGACACCTCATCCTACTCCTAACGAGAGGAGGATGTTCGGATGACAAAGGCTCGGAGGGGAGAAGGGACTTGTGACTCCCTTACGAGGGTGATCACTTCGATCTGTGGGCACTTAGAGGGGGCCCAGCTTGAGGTGTGACTTCGGGAGCCAGACGAGGTGAATAATAGGATGGGCCGAAAGAATTATATGGGCAGACGAAGGGCCCAGGTCGAAACCAACCAAACAATAACATTTTAATTGTTGGGTTCAATGAAGTGACTACAAATACTTTTAACAAATTTTTGGATTCTTCTTGTTGTTTTTGTTGCTATTTACTTGATTAAACATAGTAACTGTTGTGACTTGCACATAATCAATTCAATAAAAACAAGATTGATGCTTAATGGACAATTTTGATGTTTTAATGCTTTTTTTTTAGAATTTAGTTTTTCGTGCTTGTTCCCTGTTTATAACACCTCCACCCCATCAAATACACCTGTTAACTCACTCTCCAGTACACCTTGACTCATCAAACCACCTGCATTGTCATCAAAGCCACCTGCTAGCAGACCCCCGAACCCTGAATTTCCCTCAAACACACCTACTAGCTCACTTTCGAGCATACCCCGACTCCACAAATCACCTAACCATCAAACCCACCTGCTAGCTCGTTGTCCAGCACACCTCAGACCCTGCATTGCCATCAAACACACCTACTAGCTCACTCTTCAGTAACCCTCGACTCATCAAACCCCTTGCATTTCCATCAAACCCACTTGGTATCTCACTGTCGAGCACACCCAAACCCCTGCGCGCATTGCCATCAAACCCACATGCTAGCTCACTTTTGAGCATACCCCAACTGTACAAACCCCCTGACTACCTTACTGTACTCCCTTATCATCAAGGCCACCTACTACCATGCTGTCCACCACACCCTAGATCCTGCATTGCCATCAGACACACCTACTAGCTCACTCTCCAGCAACCCTCGACTCATCAAATCCCCTAAATAGCCATTAGATCCACCTGCTATCTCACTATCCAGCACACCCGGACCCCTGCATTGCCATCAAACCCACATGCTAACTCACTTTCGAGCATACCCCGACTCTACAAACTCCCTGACTACCTCATTGTACACCCTCACCATCAAACCCACATGTTAGGTCGTTGTCCAGCACACCCCAACTCCTCAAACTGCCCTGCATTGCTTGGCCACTGTACCAGCACCCCCAAGCATTAGTGTTCATGCTCACCATCCAGTAAACCTTCAGCAGAATACACTGTACATGCTCACTATCCATCACCCCCCTCAAGTAGAACCCACTGTGCACTATTTATTCATAATTTACTTTTAATGTTGACAGAAACATGGCTTCTCGAAAGACGTGCACGCGTAACACCAACTCTACCAAACCAGGTAACGATGCCAATGATAGTAGTAGTGATGAGGTCGGTGGTAGAAAAGCAACTAAATATCAAGATTTGACCGACAAACGTAATAAGGGCGAGAAGACCAAATTTGAGTTTGATGATGAGATTGAGCAAATGAGTCCACGGCATAAGTCGTGGCTTAGCTATCTTGGACTCCTTGGTCGCAGTAAAGTCAACATTTCTGAGTTTCAGCATTGACCTCAAATAAATCGCCAAGTCAAAGAAAACATGTGGGAAGATGTTTTTGTAATGTGCTCATTAGAATTATTGACATTAGTTCACATTATGCACTTGTTTTTTTTCATGCCCAGTCCTTACAAGTTTCTATCGGCAAATGAAGTTGGTGCATTACTTTCATAGTTTTCTTTCATAAATTATTTTTTCAAAAAGTGTAGGAAGCACCAATCCTACATAAAATTTTTCCTGTTAGTTATCATGCATTTTGTTTTATGTCTTGTGTTTTGTTTTTATTTTTTGTAGGAAACTTTTGAATTTGAGGCCACGACAAAGTTAAAGAAGAGATGCATATCAAATATGGGAGATCACTAGAGGGACTTCAAGTCAACTTTGGCTAGGAGATTCATTTATACAAATGAAAAGAAAAGAAACCCTTATCACAGATACAACTACCTTGACCCTGATAAATGGGCCAAGTTCAAAAGGCAATGACTTCACAAGATTTCCAAGTAATAATAGTCATTTTACTAATTGCATTAAGCATACTAGTGTTATGACAAAATTACTTACATTGCAACATTTGTCATTTGTTAATAGGCCAAGCGTGCAGCTGCTAAAGTAAGTCAAGCACGAAATCCTTGGCTTCACACCATGTCTCGGGGAGGATGCACGGCGTTGGGGAAGATACTGTATGAAAGAAAATTGAAAAATAAATTTCAAGAGAAAATGGATGCCACAGGTATGACTGAAGAGGATGCACGTTCTTCCATATCCAATCCATCTCCTATTCGGCAACATGAAAGGTTTAAGAGGGAGTGAAGAGGAGGCATGGTAGTTATACTACTAATGCAGCTCAAGCACTTGGTGCAAAGATTGTAAGTACAACTTTCCTATGATATTTTTAACTTTGTTTTATATGGTATTTGGAGATTCGGCTTCCGCTTGGTTTATCCTTAGAGGATTGGTTTTCGTTGATACACCTTGTTGTGTATGATAGGTGGTTTTGTTTCTAGATTTGGGGTGTTAAATAGTACTTGATTTGATATATGATGGCTGTGTTTGGTTGTTTGGTTTGGAGATTATGGGTCTTTTCCTACTATTTTCAGCTTTATAAGTGCACTAAGATGATAAGTCAGAAGGTGGTTAGAGAACAAGGAATCTGCTTACAATCTTCTGCTACTGTTTTCAGCTTCTTTACATTCTTCTTACAATCTTCATGTTGTGATCATAGAAAAAAAGTACACGAACTAAGATGACAAGTCAGAAGGTGGTTAGAGAACAAGGAAATTTACTATCATTTGCTCAATCTCTACTCTTTATTGTGTTCCATAGTTGTGCAAAAACATAGTATATTTGGATTAAATCATTGAACAAAGTAGTGGTTCACTCATTCTTATGGGTTCAAATGAATTCTGATGGTCATGTTAGTCTTAAGCAATTTTCATTTTAGTTTTAACAATTTTGATGCCTTCAAGCTACATGTTATACTTGTCCCTAAATCCATTATGGTGGGTCCAAATTCTGGAGGAAACTACCCCAATATCTCATTTAATCAGGGTGCAATATGATCTGTTGACATATTGTCAGTGAACAAAAGTAGATGTACGCAGTTTCCATTACACTTGTTCTGATCGTCATAGGATAATCTTACTCAACAAGAGTCACAAGGAGAATTCGTTGAAGCGGGAGGGAAGACATGCTAAAAACTTCACCAGATAAATATGAGCATCCCGGACGTATTAGGTGCGCGGGGAGTCGGGTTCGCATTAAAAAGTTTTTTGGACCATTGAATTCGTAGAGACAAGGTCCGCATGAAGATCATTCTCAATGCAAGGAAGTCATGGAGCAAATGCAAAA